>JAAAKG020115030.1:0-15298 GCA_010014905.2 Druon quercuslanigerum
TTTATAACCCCTTCCTCACACTACTCCCCTCCCCACCGAGTGAGTCACGCCTACCCCGAAAGGGAAACGGCTTAATGATGTAATAAATAATAATAATATTTATGTGTACGAGACGTACCAATTAAAAAATGAATTTTACTGGAATCACAAAAACTTTTTTTATTTATTGAATATCGGGAGTACTCTTCCGGACCTGTTGTGTTGAACGACACAAAAAATGTCTCTGATTTTCAGTTTGGTAACTTCAACAGCTTCTACTAAATAGTAGAGCTTTTAATCAAAATAGATGAAATCGGAAACAAAAATATACAAACTTTTGTTTGAAAATTTAAGTTTTATTTGTGAAAAATTATATAATATTTTGCTAGTCATATTTTTTCTGGTTAAAGTTCATTATTTTCAATTGAAAAGTTAACTAATATAGTTTTTGTTTAGAATTATTCTGCTTCGGAAAGTTCAAACTTAAACGAATGCGAGCTTAATTTCTAACAGAAAACAAAATTTATCATTTACTATTGAGGTATTAAAAATTGTTTATGCTCTCGCGATTTTAAATTCAATTCGTTGATGTAATTTTAAATCGTTTGGAAACTAATAATTTCAAATTGCTAATTATACTTTCCAAACTGCAACCATATAAACATTAACTGCAAACTTAAAACCTACGAAAGAGAAAATCCATTCCAGATAGCCTAATATTTATCTTGTTTCTTATTCTAAACTCAAATTTTAACTTTTCAATTTCTTAATATTTTCCAATCAAATACTTTTTAATTCAAAATTACTTATTGGTTTAAATATTCAACTAAAAATCGAACAATCTTAAGATATTGAATAGAAAAAATAAAAATTAAAAAAAGTCAAAATTTAGATTGCTGTAATATGATTTCAGTTTTTGAAATTGTACAATTTTATTCTTTTCATTTCAAAATTGCTTTATATTTATAGCTAAAATTATTAAATTCAAAACTGACTACCAATGATTTTAATATGAAATATTTAATAGCGGAATAATTGTCCTGTCATTTTAAAAATTATAATTTAAAACTACAATATTGTGAAATTTTAAATTCAAAACCTCGAAAAATTAATTTAAAATAAATCTTTGGGTTCAAGGCCTCAAAGATTAAACTTCTTGGAATTGCGCACTCCAAAATATAATTTTAAATTAAAATTACAGAAATTTTAAGGACGGTAAATATACTATTAATAAGTATTATATCATGTAGTATCAAGTGACATTCAAAACTGCTGGATACACTCTTGTACTAAAGAATGTCACTTCTACAAAAAAAAGTCACTTCCATCTTCACCGTTCGAAATTGCAGAATTTTAAATATTGCGAGGAATATTGTGAAACTCTAAAATTTAATTATTCTAAACACTTTCAAAATGACATTATTTCTAATTGGAAACTTTGAAAATTTAGGAAACGTGCGAATTATGATAAAAGGAGAAATCTCATGCTATAATATTTCTCTCGGTTTTTTCTCAGATCTCTACTTCTTTCGAGTGAGGCCACCCTGATAATATTTAACTTTTCAGCAACAAAAAATTAACTTATTACAAAAAAAATCACTTTTTAACATAATAGCTGAACTTTCAACAAAATAAAAAAATGTTTGACCAAAAGAGACGAATTCGGAATAAAAAATATTAGAGTGAACTCAACAAAAAATTAACATTGAACCATCAAAGATGAATTTTCAATAAAAAGTGGAATCTTCTAACGACAAAATAATTATTAATCTAATAGGACACATTTTTCAAAAAGACGAATTTCAAACAAAGCAGTGATATTTTCGACCAAAAAAACTGAATTTTTATAGAAGTAGTTGAGTTTTCAACAAAATAATTACGTTTCTTACCAATTAGTACAATTTTTAACTAAAAGAGATTATTTCTAAACAAAACTATATTAGTTAACTTTTCAATTGAAAATAATAAACTTTAACCATAAAAAATATGACTAGCAAAATAGTGTATAATTTTTAACAAAATAATTAAATTTTTAAACAAAAGTTTGTATATTTTTGTTTTCGAATTCATCTCTTTTGATTAAAAATTCGACTATTTAGTAGAAGCGGTTGAATTTTCCAAACTGAAAATCAGAGACACAGCAGGTCCGAAGAGAACTCCTGATAATCGATAAATAAAAATAAGTTTTTGTGATTTCAGTAAAATTGATTTTTAATTGATACGTTTGGTTCAAATCTTTATTTGTGGGCAATTAACTTCGAATTTAAACAAAAATAATGTAGTACCTCTTATTTTCTAAATAAGTTTTTAAGTTCGCATGTAAATATAATTTACCATAGAGATTTCAAATCGAATTTTGCTGCAATTACCCAACTTCATTTTTTATTACAAACACATTTTTCTTTTGTCAAAGTTTTATTATTGAAAAAAAATTAACAGACAAATGTTGTAAAAATAGGGCTGTCAAATATGAAAGAGCTGTAAAACATCAGATAAATTTTGTTTTTTGCATTTCATCAGGAACTTTCCTTCATGATCTGCATACATGTCATCCGCAGTTTAGGCCATGACGTATATACACGTCATCCGCAGTTCCTGTAGCGGCAAAGAAAGCGATTTTAATTTATTGAACATATATGTATGTATATTATAAAAAATTTTCATATGGAAATATGATAAAATGGCGACACTACGGAAATTCTCCCGAAACATATTGAATCTCAGGCGCTCTGAGGCATTCAGTATGATTGGTACCAAATTCAATTTGAAAAAAAGGAAAAATATCTATTTAATTTGTATTTGTTTAGCTACCCTGGCGGACCAAAGGAACCGAAAGGAGCCTCTACATAGTTCCCCTAAAGACTCCACTGAGTCCGCCTTCGGTTCCTTCTTAAAAAACTCAAAAAAACAGCAAGATCAACTTTTAAATTGTTGAAATTCGGATTCTGCGTTAAAATTGCCATTCGAAACGCACGGAGTAATCGCAATACTTTTTTTTGCAGCGTTAAAAATTTTAAAACATTTCATTAACTTCTGCTGAAGGTGACTTCAAGCGCATCCATAATAGCTCAAGTAGTATGTTGCGCGCGAAGTTTAAAAATAAAATAAAAAATTGGCAACTAAATGTAAATAAATATATGTAATAATTAAATTACCGTAAAAAAGGAACCAATATTTTAAATTAGCAAGTAGTTCGTAAAAATCTCGTCTAGTAACCTCAAGGACACTGCTTGACTGCTCTCACTTGCATCGCAGCGTTGTTGTCTGAGGTTTCCACTGCGTAGTGCTAGAATCCAGAAAAAATCTTAAAGTTACCAAAGGAACGTTTATTAACTGCTACTAAAAGAAGATGCACTTGAAGCTGCCTTCGGTCTATGTATATGAAAGGTAGTTTATTTTTTAAAGTTTTTTACGCTGCAAGATAAAGTATTGCAATTACTCCGTGAGTTTTTAATGGAAATTTTAATGTAGAATCAAAATTTCAACAATTTAAAAGTAGATGCTGTTTCTCCTCCTCGAACTAGCAGATCGGCTGGACTCGCGGATTGAGGTGATTTTTGAGGTTATGTTCAACTTTATTTAGTTTGGCCGCGATTTGTGACACAAAGGGATACAAGGAAAGAAAGGAACTATCAAAGTAAATTTTAAAAAAATGAAAATTTGTCCATTAGTCGTATTAGAATAACAAAACGGACAACTTTGGCAACTTGGGATGGGTATATTTTCAGGTTCGGAATAAACTTGGACACTGGAAAATCGTTTCTTCTGGCTAATTGGAGGCAGTTTTGAGGTTATTTTGGACGGCATTCACGTTAGCAAAAGAAAGTTTCTGAAGCGTTAATAATCAGCGTTATACTTAAATCCAGTGACACGAAAAATCAGCAAAAATGTGGTGGGGTTACATTTTATATGAACAAAAAGGGCTATTTTGGCAATTTTTGGGTGTTTTTTGAGGTTAGAAAAAATTTCTGACCTGTTGGGGCCAAACGGCCACCAGATTCTGATTTAGCATTCTCAAAAACATAAGATCAACATGGTCTGGTCAAAAGTTCAAACAATTTTTTTTGCCTGCCTGTGTAATTTGTCTAAAATTTTTGTCAACTGATATTGTTTGAATATAAGTTGTATTGATTGTTATTTCGTAAGAGAATTCATTTTAACGAAAATGTTTTGCAAATACTGCCTGGACGAAGAACTAATTTCTAATGCAGAATTTAAAAAAAAAATTATAGGAATTATTAAGGCGCTTCGTCTAAATGAGTAATCGGTTCTTAACTTTCTGGCCAGACGGTTGAATATTTTTGTCTAATTTTTTGTATATGTCATCTATATAGTAATATCTCGAATCACGAAGAGCCGGTTTTTTATAAACACCTTCATATTTTGTTTAATAATCGAAAAACTCAGAACAGTATCAATGACTCTCAGTATTAGCTGTCTGAATTTTAGTTGAGTGCCTGTGGACCCTTGTCAAACGATAGGAGGCAGATCCCCTGCAGCAATTCAAATCAACCGGAACGAATGATCATTCATTTTTATGAGATTAAGGTCAGTTTAAAAAAAAATTTTAATATTAAAGCTTGGTATGTTTAAATCTCAACTAGCAGAATATATTTTTTTATATACTTAGCAAAACAAAAAGATTCCTGAAAGTTAAAATATGAAAACAGACTGTAAAGATAAAAACCGTTTCCCTGATCAAAATATTTGAAGGGCGGATTTCGGAAATTATAAAAACACTATTTTTAAGCTGCTGTCGTCATCGAACGTTCAAAGGACCCCGCGCAAAGTTTGCGGCTGAGTACCTTAAAAAACTGGCATTTCTAAATTGAAAATGCGCTGCCATCTGTTGTTGTTCGAAGGTACCACAACAAGTTGCGAGGGGGTTTTGAAAGTTGGCGTGGCTACGGTTTGCCTATAGGTATCGAATATTGCGAACTTTTTTCAGGGTCCAGTAGACCCCGTGCGATCATAGTGCGACAAAATTGGCAAGAAAGTTCAATTAAAAAATACATTTTTTTGTGTATTAGAGTGTATTTTAAAATGTAAGCACATCAGATAAAAGGATAAATCGGATAAAATGAAGAAAGATAAAAAAAAAACCAACAACCAATTTACTGATTCCGCGCTGACTGCGGCTCGGAGACGATTACAAAATATTTTGATCCTGTAAAATAAGATTTTTTGACTTTTTTATTATAATTATGCATAACATAAAAAATTTTTGTTAAAGAAACTGTTTTCTCACTTTATTTTGCTTGCTCAAACTTATCTCATTCATTTTACAAGTTTCGTCTAAATTTGTCACTCAAATATTCAAAATAAATATACTTGTTTCAAAGCTCGCTATAAAACTATTTTTTTATTAAACGGTATACTACTTTGAGAGTACAACCCCGTAAGTTTTTTAAGCTTTCTCCCAAAAATTTAATTTTGTATGCATTTTTTTATGAATCAAGTGAAATTTTTCAATTTTTTTCCTCGCGTTTTTTCAACATTAAGAAATTAAAAATATCAATAAAAAACTATTGGATTGCAAAGAAGAGACCTTACACTAAGGTCTCGCGTAAGAATCAAGTTGAGAAGTCAAAAAGAGGGTAAATGGCAACAGTTTATATACGTCGGGGTTCATTGAACCCCCTGTAATCGTGCGGTTATTTTTAGGAGATGTGATCACAATTGGTTAAAAGGTTGCTTTTTTAAGCACACTTATTCTCATAACATTGGAAATGTCATTCGTTCCGGTTTATTCGACTCGCTTAGGGTTATTCGCCTCCTGTCGTTTGACAAGCATGCAGACAGCGAAGATTGAGCGTCACTAATATTGTTTTTAGGTTTTCGATTTTTAAACCAAATATAAATTTTTATAAAATCGATTACCCATTCTGATAAAGGGCCTTAAGATTCTTTGCTTGAACTATTAGAACTTTTACTAAATATTTAGAACAAAACTCTAATTCCATACTTAAATGTTATCATTAAATATGTAACCATTTTGTATTGGAATCCTATGCTGGGCACTGAAGAAGAATTTAAATTTATTTTGAATTTAATTGTCATAAATTTAATAATCTAAAGGATATCTCTCCAATAAGTCTTCTTCTCTCGCTCGTGAGAGTCGTTTTTTTACGTTCAACAGTTGTACTTTTCTAAGGAAAAAGCAAAAAATAGGATACGACACGATATCAGATCATAAATAGTAGTAGGTTTGGTAGGAAGCATTAGTGGAAATTTCAAAGTTTGTAGGGAACCTTATCCCTTAAACTGCCAAAATGCCACTACTGGTACACTGCTCTTCGAAGCCCAATAACTAAGACTATTCGACACTAGAAAAAATTGAGATTCATATATATTCATTGCTTAAGATTTTGCCTTTCCGATTTGGCCAATAAAATTCCTCACAAAATGTATTTATTATTGTAAAATGCAGTTAAAACAAAAAAAAAATTCATTTTTGGTGCCTATTTTTTTTGTGATCCATTTTTCAAAGCTTTTTGAGTCTGTAATTATTCTGGGACCCCACTAACTGGTGAAATAAATATCTAAAATTTGAGAATCCATGGTTTAAAGATCGATTTTTCGTTTTAGTATTTTCAAAATGGCGTCTTAATAGCAAAATTTTTGTGAAAACATTCATGAATTTTTTTAAAATAAACGATGCTCTTTTCGAAAAAATTTTCAAAAATAAAAAGTTCTTGTAATTAGCCAAGGAATAGCGTTTTGAGCACTTTTTTGAATTTTGCATATAAACAATTTTTGCAAAATTCAAAATTTTGCTCAAATCGTTTAGGAAAATTTCAGGCGTATTACTTGGCTAATTACCAGAACTTTTCAAATATTTTTTTTTTAAATTTGTCTTTTTGATTTAAAAGCTCACCTGTTTAGGTAGAATTTTTATGTTTTTAAAAATATAAATGCAAGTGTTTGGTTAAAAATTTTAAAAAGTTGTTTAAAAGTAATACTTCTTGCTTAAAAATTCGACTATTTAATAAAAATTTAACTTACTGTTTACTATTTTTCTTTTGGTGTACGAAAGTAAATTGAAAAGTTCTTTGTATAAAAATTTAACAATTTTTTGAAGTTTTTCTTTCCAAAATTTGTTAGTTTTACAAGAAATTATTTCATCTTTTTTAAATAAAATGCTCCTTTGGACATTCAACGCTTTTTCGAATGTCTATCTTTTTGATCTCAAATTTAACCTTCTTTAACAGCAATTTCATCTTTATTGGATAAAAATGCAACTATTTGGTTAAAAGTTCAACAATTTTGCTGAAAAATCATACTTTTTCGGGGGAAATTCTGCTGCTTTGTTAAAAATTGAAACTATTTCGAAGAAAATTTATTCTTGATTTAAATTGCACTATTTTGGGGTTAAAACGAGAACTAACATCCCTTCTTGTTTAAAAAATTCGACTATTATTTCAAAAATCGTTTTTTTCATTTTAATGAAAAATGGATATGTTTAAAGATAAATTTCATCTTTCACGGATAAAAATGTATTTATTTGGAAGAATATTCAAATAACTTTTTACAAATTGAGGGACCGGATCGTATAAGGGCATATAGAATTTTCTTGTGCGAAATAATAGTCCCCTGGAGGCTTCAAAACAAATTTTAGATTTAAGATTTTTGAAGGATATATCTGGACTTGAAATTTTAGAGTACATCTTTTTTTCTCTAGACAAAAAGTTGTAACTTCTTTAGCTTTCGAAAATAAACCAAAAAACTGACTTTTTTGAAAAACTTGATTTTAATCCGTTTTTCACTTCAACTCGTGCTCAGTTTTTCAGTTTAAAAAATTTTTTAATGAAAATTTAAGGGAATGTGCTTTATAATGTCCTTCGATTGTCAATATGATAGGAATTCAGTACCGTTGTTTTCAAAAATTATTATTAATTTTTTCTGATTCTCGATGCGAATCGAACGCTTGTAACTTCCAGCGTTTCGTTTAGCGAGAGAATTTTGAGCAGGTAAATACTTCTCGCGACAAAAATTCGGAGAAGGATATAATGAAGTTTTTTGGAAAGCTTCAGATCAAAATATTTAATAGTTTAGGAGTAGTTATGATTTTAGTGAACGTCAGCGCTGGAGTTTTTGAGCTTACTATGCACTCCGCTATCCCATGTTCTCTAGCTAGAGAGTTTTTGCCTATAATATGATCTTGTGAAATTTTTTAGTGAATAACAATTTTAAAAAAATGAGTTAACGAAATATTCTGCATTTTATTTAATTTCGAATGTATTTTTCTCGTATCTTTAGATTTCAATATAGGATATTTTATTGTACACCTAATGTTTACACCGACATTCGGCTTAACTCGCATCGAGCAATAAAACTAAAGGCGACTCGATTCTTTTTTTGTGATGAAGAATAAATTGTATACTTTATTTTAAAATGCATCAAAAATTCAATAAAATGGATTTATATTCAGTTAACTTAATTTGTTGTATTTTTATTCGATAACTGATTTAGGTTTTATCAAATTTATAAGCCATACACACATGTCGTGTGGCTGTACGCCACGGAGCTTTTGATACGCACGAAAACTCCAGCGCTGACCTTCAGTAAAATAATAACTACTCCTAAACTATTACATATTCTGATCTAAAACTTTTTAAAAAACTTCATTATACCTTTCTCCGAATTTTTGTCGCGAGAAGTATTTGCCTGCGCAAAATTCCCTCTCTAAACGAAACGCTGGAAGTTACAAGTGTTCGATTCACGCCGAGCATCAGAAAAAAATTATTATTAATTTTTTAAAACAACGGTTTTAAATTCCTATCATATTACCAATCAGAGGACATCTTAATGCACGTTCCCTGAAATATTCATTAAAAAATTTCAAAAACTGAAACACGGAGCACGAGTTGAAGTGAAAAACAGATTAAAATCAAGTTTTTCAAAAAAGTCAGTTTTTTGGTTTTATTTCGAAAACTAAAAAAGTAACAACTCTTTGTCGTAAAGAAAAAAGATGCAGAATAAAATTTCACGTTCAGATATGTCCTTTAAAAATTTTAAATCTTAAATTTGTTTTGAAGCCTCCAGAGGACTATGATTTCGCAGGAGAAAATTCTATACGCCCCTCAACGATCCGGCCCCTCAATTATCATTTTAGGTTGAAAATATTCGTATTTTGGATTAAAAATTCAATTTTTTCGTAGAAACTTATTTTTTGTTTAAAAATTCATATTTTGACATTGAAAAATCAACCGGAAGCTTTTTGGATGAAAATTCAACTATTTAAACATTTTCATGTTAAATAAAAATTTATCTGTTTTGAGAAAAATGTGATCTGTGTTGGAAAAAAATGCAACTGTTTGGTAGAAAATTTAACAATTTTGTAAAAAAGTAATCCTTTTTAGTTAAAAATTCGTAAATTTAGATTAAAAATTCAATTTGTTACGTAGACATTTATTTTCGATTTAAAAATTCATATTTTGATATTAAAAAGTCAATAGAAATCTTTTTACACACAAAACTCAACTAGTTTTATCCAAATTTATCTTTTTCATTTAAAAAATCATCTGTTTTCGCAGAAATGTAATTATTTTTATGAAAATTACACGTTTTATTTAAAATTGAATCTTCTTTGCTCAGGTGTGCAAATACTTTGCTTGAAAGATTTGCTGGAATCAGTTTGTTACAATTTTTTTTTGATGATTAATATTTTAAGATGAAAATTTATATCTTTAATCGACATTTTAACTGTTTAGTAAAGAAGCATATTCTTAGGATTATTATTTTTGGGTTGAAGATTCTCCTTTTTTTGGTAATTAAATAATTTTCTAAATAATCAGTTTCTTTTGATATTAAGTTTTTTCTAAATATCATATTTTTTGTTTGAAAATTCAATTTTTGTAGAGGAAATTCGTCTTATGGCTTGAAGGTTCAATAATCTGAATAAACTTTTATATCTTTCTTGAGTGAAACATTTTCATTTGTTGAAAATCCTTCCCTTATAGTAGTAAGACTTTTTTTGTTTAAAATAGATTAATGAATGTTAAATATTTACATTTTTGTAGAAATAACTGTATTATTCCGTTTATAAAAGATTCTATATTAAAAGAATCCTAAATTCAAGGGACAGTATGATAATGTTAATAACTAAGGAGAATGAAAAATTAGTAAAGGAAAAGTCAGGGGATTTCGAAAATGAAGTTCTCGGACACCCCTCCTAATTCTACTAGTAATACCTAGCAAAACATTTCTGGAAAATAAAAATTACGTACAGTAAAAAAAGGGGTGGGGGTTATTCTAAGTACGGTCCCTTATCTTATTTGAAAAATACGAGTATGGGCTCTTTGGGGGAGGGGGGGGGCAAACCATCGTGACGGCCCCTCTGGATCTATGTCTGGTTTTTCCGAGAGTCTCGCCAACTTTCAACGTTATTAGGTAGCTGATGCATTCGAAGCTATTGAAATGATTCCCCAGAGAATGAAGCTGCGAGAAATACGAGAGATCTTGCTGCAATGGACCATCGATCATCGATTATTTATAACACAGCAGGCGTTACCATGTGTTTTTATGAAACCCGAGTCAGAAGATAAACTCGCGGCGGTCGCTCACGGTAACCATCTTCGTATAACTATGAGGGTAAAGTTAGTTCTGCACAGTCCGGACTCGGAACTCTCAGGAGAGCCACCGAGAGGGTGTGAATTACGAGCCGGGTGTTCATCGTCTAACTCTAGCAGCCACTCGAGTATTTGTCGATCCTAACGGGGTTTACTGTAGAGAGTCTAGAGTATAGACTCACGACGATAGAGTTGGAGTTTTACACAAGGCGACACTGGGCATTACCTAGAATTTCAACGTACATTTATGGAACACGATCTTGCCACGAACCAATGGAAAATTCATTCGCTTATCTTTCGTTGGCTGAATTCAAGTTGAAAGGTTCAAGACTCAATTCATCCTTCATATGAAAGGTGGTAACCTCCATTTTGGTAGTAATGTTGAATAGTAGGAATTGATTAAAATTAATAATGATTAGTGATGTGTCGAATCTCTGACTTCAAATTTTCCACATGCGAGGAAGTTTTTCAAAATTGAAGTTTCGAAAAACTTCCAGCGAAGAAGTTGTGAACTAGACCATGAAATAAATTGTTCCGTATACTCGGACCAGATCTGCTACGGGTTCTAGCAGTACAAAGACTCTTTGGCGAAATGTTTGTTTTCTCTGTTTTTTCCATTTGTTATCGTTCTTTGATTCTTATTTCAATTTTTCGGGAGTTGAATTTCATCATTCTCGATACAAATAAAGTAAATGTATTTGTCAATTTTTCCATAACAAAATTAATTCGTCATAACAATAAATATTATTTAGTAATTAAATATTTAAATTACAGATGGATCAATGAATGAATCAATATATAATTAAGTCATTTGAATTTGAATTGATTACCCTTCAATATTTTCAGAGTTTTCCTGTTTAAACTACGTTTCTCACTGGGCCATTTTATGTTTTGATCACTTAAGAATGTTCTTTTCCAAAAGCAACACATAAAGAAGCTCGCCGATTCGTTTATCTACGAAAGAGTTACCTACAGTTTCTGCGATTTGGAGCTTATTCATAAAAAAACTTAATTTTTAGATGTGAATTGTAGTTAATATGTCCTACGGTCATCATAGATAAACAAAAATGATTTGAATGCGAACTTTCATCATTCATGAAACATTGTTATTTTAATCTCCAATTTATATATTTTGATATATTTCATTTAATATATTTTGAGCTTAGTATAATTAAAAATTAGTAATACAATTCAGGAATAAAGACTAAAAACAAGAAAATACTGCGACTGATTGGTTTAAAAAGTCACATAATAATGAAGTAAACATCCTGCGTCATTTGGTCAATTGCTTTTTTAGTTTACATGTATAATTGTCGAATGTATACAATTTTGTAAATGGATGTATCAAAATTATTATTATTTCAAAAATGAAACTACTTAGCTTACTTCTTACTACTTAACACCAGATAAATCTTAAATAGAATCAGTGTCTTTCTTTTTTGATGAATAATTTCCGAGAGTATTCCTATTTTTGAAATAAACATTAATATTGAATTTTTTTAGAGACTTCCTCAGTCTTTCAGATAGACCTTGGATAAGGTCTTGTGACTTTTAAGTTAAATGTATGATGTGTGTGCCTCCATTTATTTCCTTTGTTTGTTTTGATACTGGTGTTATAATTCTCATGTATGCGTTCAGCAGTAGTGTCGTTAATAAAGTCAAATGGATAATTATTTTGGGTCAAGGTTGTTTTTAATAAATTCAAATTTTCTTTTCGAAATTCAAAATCGCTTAATTTAATGCATCTATCTACTAATCCTTTTATGAGACCAATTTTGTGACAAAAAGAATTATGGGAATTAAAATTTAGATACCTTACAGACCATGATGGTTTTTTATACCAATTAGTTAGTAAATTCCCATTCGGTGTTTTTATAATTTGTAAATCGAGATAATTAATGACATTTTTTATTTTACATTCATGAGTAAACTGTATAGGTTCCTCGATGCTAATATGTCATCAACATATCGTTTGTATAGTATAGGTTTAAGATCTAATACATTTAAAGCTCTATTTTCAACATCATTAAGAACTAAATCAGAAATAACTGGAGAGAGAGGTGAGCCCATTGGGCAACCAGAAACTTGTTTATAAAATTTTTTGTTGAAAGATAGAACTATACCATTAAAGACTGTTCTGGTTGCAATAAGTAATTCATTTTTTGTTGTTTTTGTTAAATTGTGATTTATATTAAGTTTTTCTTCTATGCAATCAATAGCAAGATCTATTAAGATGAACAGTTATATTTTTCAGTGTATCTTTTAATGCCAAACTATTTTTAAGAAAGGAGCTATTGTTGATGGATACTGGTTTCAAAATGTTAGAAATATATTTAGATAATTTATAACTCGGAGAGCCAATAGTGGATACAATTAATCTCCAACTTAAATTAGGGTTATGAACTTTCGGGAGAGCATAAGCTTTGGCCAAAACACTGTTTTGAGTTTTTAAGTTATATACATATTGGTCATTTATTAGTCTTTTGTTTTCCCATCGGTTAATAATGTCATTACATTTATTTTCTATAGTTGAAACTAAACTTGTTTTGATGTTTTTATATAATATGTCATTTTTAAGAATGTTTTCAACAGTGATATCATAATCATTTCCATTAGCGGCAACAGTTAAGTTGCTTTTATCAGCATTTAGAAAAATTAGGTCTTTATGATCTTTTTGAAAATTTTTAACAGATAAAGCAGCTTTTTCTAAATTTTTGAATTTTTTGTTATTGGTGTGATTTGAAACTATGTTGGTGAGATTTTTTCGTATGTCAAATTTTATATATTATCTTCTTGTGTGTTTTTATTTGAATTTTTAATATTTGCGATTAAATTATTTATGAGAATGTTGTTTGTGTTTATAGGGACACCAAAGTTGTTTTCCAAAGCTAAAGTTTCAGCAACATCATCAGGTATCTCAACATTTGATAGATTTTTAAAACATTTGTTTAATCTGAAATCAGATATTTCTTTTTTGTATGCTGATTACCTACTTTTAAGCAGGTCGAATTTATTAATACAATCATTTATTTTTGAATTTTTGAATTTTTGAAAGCTTAGTCATTGTGAGTAGAAAAGCTTATTTATATAACCGTCAGATACAGTTCTCAAAAATTTATATTTTAAATAGCTGGAAAATTTTTCTAATCTTTTCATATTTTTGACAATATTTTTAATTTCAAGAGGTAGACATTTGGTTTGAAAATTTAATTTATTATTTTGACATTTTTATATTAGGTTGTAATTTAAATTATGGATATTATATTCTTTTGAATTATTTTGATTATGTGACGGAAAAAATTCATTATTTCTACATCGTATTAGGAAGGCTCGTTGTTCTTTGAGACAAATTAAGTTTCTGTTGGTACGAATCCAATCGAGCATTTGTTGCTTTGTGACGTCTCCATACCTTGAGTGGATGTACGATAAATAACTCATCGTGGTGAACGTGGTTGACTGGTGATGATATAATATGATTTGAATGCAAATCAAGTAATTTCTTCGACCGATGAAATTTATGGATGTGAATTGTAGTTAATATATCTTACGGTCATCATAGATAAACAAAAATGATTTGAATGCTAACTTTCTTCATACATGAAACATTTTTATTTAACCTTTAGGCTGCCGGGATTTGAAGCTTTTAACTGCCCTTTAAAAGTGTCCAAACTTGTGTCTTGTATCATCAATCAACTATATACAAAGGTCATGTCAGAGGTCAAGCCTATATATAGGTTTTCCGGCAGGGAACAGTAAGGAAAAAATTGTGTAATGCACAAAAATTTTTTTATTGCTCAAATTTGGTGAAAACTTCTTCTCAGGGTTTTTTTGGGATCGCTGATCACGAATATGAGGTTATTTTTGCAAAAAATCCAAGATGGCGGCTCCAATATGGCCGCCAAAAGTCGAATTTTCACAACTTTTACAAAAGCGGCTGAAATTCAGTTTCCGGGGGTTTTCGGGGTCGCTGATCACGAATCTGTAATCAGAATTAATAAATATGTGTCGGGGTTTCTCAAACTCCCCCCCCCCCTATTCCCAATGGTGAATGTATAAAAATTATAAAACAAGATAAAAAATGTGATCGGGGATTTTGTGAGTTGCTGACCACAAATTTGTGATAATTGCATGTAAATTCAAGATCGGGCATGAAGTTGTCAAATCTGATCCGAGATTCGTGTTTAGCGACTCGAAAAATCCTAATAGGTACGTTTTTTCCAACTTTCAGAAATGTTACGCAGTGCACATATTAGAATACCCCCCCCGCCTCTCCGCCCCTCGTCAACTTTTCAGATTCTCAACCCGAAAACCCATCATAGTCACGCCTTTACCAAGTTTCAAAAATGTCATATAGTGCATTTAATAGAGAAAAAACTTGCCCCCGCCCCCACATTTCTCAAATCCGACCTTGAAATCGTAATCAGCAACCCGAAAAACACCCGGATATTGTTTATTACAAAAAATAGACTTATATTCCTTTAAAGCCTATGTATAGGCTTTCCGGCAGTCTAGAGGTTAATGCACTGTGGTTCTTTTTAGCGTTAAACCCATTGAGTTACAGGCTAAATAGCAAGTCTCAAAGGTTTTCGAATACATAATACACTGTAAAAACTAAGATTCGATTTAGGACTTAAATCGGTATCAAAACAGTTCACGCAACAAAACAATCCAACTTCAGTTTGATCCACCAATTTAATAAAATAAGGTCGATTTGTGGATTGAAATAGGCTTTAAATGAGAATCATCTG
>JAAAKG020115052.1:0-15298 GCA_010014905.2 Druon quercuslanigerum
GGCAACTTTGGCTCTACACTATCCCATTCCTTTCTCTCTACCCACGTCTCTATCAATCCCACCACATCAAATTCCTGGATATACCTCCAGAAAGTCTCATCTTTCTTCTTCACCCCTGCTACGTTCCAGTACAGGAACTTTAACACTCCTCCGCCCTGCTTTACTCCCACTCCCCTACTTTTTTCCAATACCCCACCTTCGCCACTCTCCCTTCACTCCTCTCTTTCCTCGTCATGTGGTTTAGCATTCTCAGCTCATCCCTTTCCTTCCTCGTCAATTCTGGATCGATGAAAACCTTCTTGTCCTTTATCCTATTTTTGTTACGCATTACCCTAAATTTTTCTTCCCAGCTCTCCAATTCCACAACCACCACTCCATTCTCCCTTCTCCCCTCCATCCTAACTTTTTCTATCTTGCCTTTAAGCCAATTTACTCTCTGTAGCAGCGCTTCCAGCCCCTCCCTTTCTTCCCCACTCTTTAACTTTAATTTTCTTATTACAATATTATTTATCCTATCTGCCTTTTCTCTTCTCTCCATCCTTAACTACATTGCCCTTATCCTTTCCCTGTCCGCTCTCTCCTCCTTTTCATTCCTACGCTCTCCCACTTTCTCTTCTACCATGTTCTCCACCCTCTTCCAAATGCCTTGCTTCTCGCCATCCCCCCTATCAACTAATTCCATTTCCGACCTACCCTCCACCTTCTGAAGCGTTTGTTCCGCCCTTTCCTTCCACTCCATAATCTCTTCTTATATCTGCTTCATTTTATCATATTTTTCCTTCTTTACCGACGCAACTTCTCTCTGCAATCCTTCTCCTTGCTGCCCCAGCTCTTTTGCCTCCTTTTCCCATCTCTCATCTTTTACCCTCAGGTCCTCCCTCATACCTTCCATCTGCTACACCACAACCCTTACATCCTCCCTCAACCCTCTGACCTCGCCTATCAGCACTCCGAGAGCCTCCTTCTTTGCTGTCTTATTTTCTCTTCAAGATATCCTCCCCTTCACTAGCGCTAGACGCACTCTCCCTTGCTTTGGCGTTTCCTTCGTTCCGAAATTTCCCTTTTCCTGACGCGCCACTCGGCCGAACTATGAAGAATACGGTAAAATATGAGTAGAAAAAAATTGTACAATTGAAAAAGATCTACAAATTTGTTATGCATCACTTTTTTTATAGGATGCGTAGTTTTGGCTTTAATCATGACAAACCTCATAACCAGTAAAAAAATCTGCCCGCTGCGTGGGAACATTCTCATCACAATTTTTGTCTTTTAATTTTTTTTTCGTTTCGTGTGTGGTGTTTCAAAAAATTGGATTTTTTAATTTTTTTAATGCTATTTTTTACGATTAAAACCAAAAAACAGAACTATCACAAAAATATTCATGACAAATTAATTCTTTTTTACATTCTCAACAGAGAAGGTATTAGATTTGTATAAAATTTGACCCCCCAGTTTTTTTCAAAAGGTCCACGTTTGAAGACACTCTGAATCCTAAAAACAGATTTTTACGAATGTGCTCTATCTATCTATCTATCTATCTATCTATCTATCTATCTATCTATCTATCTATCTATGAGCACAATCACTTTTGAAAAAATTAATCTATTAGATTGGCCTGTGGTACACTCGTTTAGTGTCGAAGAATGAAGTTCAAAATCGTTAGCCAGCCATTTTTGATAAAAATTCAAAAAAAAAGTGAGCGTATATTGAACATTTTTGAGACCACTTTTTTCAAGGTTCAAAGATTCTCTGTACGCTTATTTATAGTACTTCAAAAGACGAACATTTTCTTCTAATAACTTTTTTTGCTTTTATGCTTGGAGAGACACTTTTTGTAAATCATTAGGAGATAATGCAATAGGGCGCCACATCTGCTTTGTAGAATACGATGCGGTAGAAAATTCAATTGACAAAGTCTGGTCACTGAGGTTAGGGATATAATTTAAAAGTTAAAAAGCATCCAGGCTACTGTGAATACCGCACGTGTTACTTTTAAATCGTAAAAATAAAATTGGAAATTAGCAAATTCAGTTTTTGAAAAAGGGCACAAGTTGCAATGAAATGCCTAATAACAAAAGTTTTTTTCAAGAATGTGTACTTTTTTTAAACGAGACAATGAAACTACGTGTTTTTTAATGTCACTGCATGTTATGAATTGTAATAATATACGTTTATGGAAATTATATACAATTTCAGGGACAAATTCGAGTGCGAAGCACGAGATACGTCATCAGAATATGTTCGTTAAGGCCGAAGGAGCTTTAACAAAAGAGAATTCACAATCGTCAAATTACTGTTGTCGATGCTTTGACCTTTAGTTTTAAAAAGTCAGTGTACAAGTGTGGGGAATATACGAAGACCGAGCGCATAGCGCGAGGTAAATATAACGCCGAGCGCGAAGCGCGAGAATCAACAGTCGCGCGCTCTAGGCGCGCTCAAACTTGCTCAAATTAATCTTCTTGTTTGAAAATTCATCTTTTTGGTGGAAAATTGAACAATTTGTATGCAATTTTTGCTCTCTGTTGACAGAAAAATCTTTTTTAAACAAGATTCAAATATTGATAAAAATTCGTATTCTTGGTTGAATGTAAACTGTTTTTTTTATTTAAAAATTAAATCTTTTCTGGTTTAAATATCGATTAGTAAATTTTTCGTTTCAAATTCATTTTTGTAATGAAATTTGATTACCTGGTTAAAAGTTAATTTTTTTGTTAAAAATTATTTTTTGCTTGAAGTTTCGTCATTTGAGTTCAAACTTAAATCATTCTAGTTTGGAAATTTATTTTTTTATTTCTTCAAGATTCACCTATTTCCTTTAAAGATTTATCATTTTAATTGTAAATTTGTTTGTAAATTTCTCTTTTTTGGTAGAAAATAATCTTTTTCATTGAAAATTCATCCTTTTGGTTAAAAATTCTACTATTGATGTTAAAAATTTATTATTTTAGTAGAAAATTCATCATTTTGGTGGAAAATTAATTTTTTAATTGGTCATTAAAGTGTTCCATTTTTGTTTCTAATTTATCTTTTATACAGTACTCACATTAATGTAACCTAAATATGCATTGAATTTTAAGCACAAGAAAAATAAAAATTATTATTATTTATTATCATTTAATTATTTATTGAAACGATGTCGAAGAATATCTTTAATATGATTTGTCAAAGTTTTATAAATTAAACACATAAATTAAGTCCTTGGAAACTAAAAAATAGCATTATTTATAATAAACTTGCAAAACAAATTATAATAATAATAGTAATATTCCGAGTGGATTTTTTTAAAAAAGATTCTAAATATTTGATTGGCTTCGTACTATGAAAAATTATATGTACCTAAAAAAACTTAAGATACCTAGATACAACCTGAAATTGTCAGAGAATTTTTTTCCAGAGTTTAAGCAGACATTCTAAATTCACTCGCGTTTCTGTATTTATTTTTAACAAATTTAATAAATTAAAAACAATTTGAAACAATTCCTATGTTGATTCTACTAATAAATGTTTACTTGGCGGTACTTTTTACATCGTATATGTTTTTGGTGTGCTTACTGCATTTCGAATTATGAATACTTTAATTTGAATAATTAAATATAAAAGTGAAGGGGAATTTCGTTCTGATATTTTAGTGGCAATATTCAGTTAATTTACTTATTTAAAAAAAAGACTAACCATCTTGTGATAGCATCTTCAACTGCATTAGTCAAAGCATGTCCTAAATGCAAAACCCCAGTCACATTTGGAGGTGGAATCATCATCACGAATTTCCCATTTGGATTTTCCTCCTGTAGATTTTGCCTCTGAAAATGAAAGAGTTTAATTAAGAAGTCATATCATGAATTTAAATAAATATTAGCGGAACCCCAAAGAATTTCTTTATAAACTCTACAGTTTGCACTTTATTGTTTAAATTTTTTCCAAAAAAACCTTAGATTTAAAATTCAGGGAAGCTTATATTTGAATTAAAATACCTACTCCATATTCTGGTTTAAAAAAACCTTCTTTCTCCCACCAGGAATACCAAGCAGCTTCAACAAATTGTGGACTGTAAGCATCTGGCATTGGACACTTGACATCTTTTTTGGTGCCATTAGGAGTATCTATTGTGTATTTAGCACTTTCTTTAGTCTCTTTCTTTTTCTTATCAGGTTTCTGTAAAAGAAAATATAAGAAAACTTATGAAAAAATTTGGTCTGATGTTCCTAAACTTATCTAAAAAAGTGATTATCATTTTCTTTAGATAACTAAAGCAGAGAGCCTTTTTAATCGATAACGAAATTCCTGGTCTCTTCCTGCATTTTTCCCGGTTTTAAACAATTGTTCACATTCATTGAAATAAATGTTTTTCATTTGATGTAATCAAAACTAAAATGCCAATTAAAGCACTTTAAGTGGCTCTCTCTTGAATTTTAAACATATAAAATTTTATTTCAAATTAAAAATTTTAACAATTTTTAACTTAACAATTTTAAATGATACTAGTTTTTGTAATCGAATTTTTGCTCACTGTCACTTCTTACCAATATTTTTTATATGATTAATTTTAATAATGTCTTTTCCGTGGAAAATATTTGCTACAAATCTAATGTTTCCAATTTTGATTTGAAAAATGAAATAATCTTCAAATATAGTAATCGGTTTCAAAAACATTTTCTTAACAAAAACGGTTGGAACGATTTTAGTCATAGATAAATTTACTTTTAAATCTGGAAACAACCGAATTGCAGAAAATATTTTCCCAACAAAATAAGACATGGTTTATTGAAATTGAATCATTTTTAAAGAAGTGATGAGTATCCATAGTAAAAAAAAATATAATTGCGAAAAACATTGTTAAAATAAATGTTTTTTTAAGTTTTAACATTTTTTTCTTAAATAAATGTTTTTTTTTGTGAAATTAAATCATCAGTAATATTAATTTTATTCTTGAATGCATAAAAAACTATTTTTTTCACTGATCTAATTTTTATCAGGACAACTGCCTTCAGTTATAATCATTAAAAATTTAACAATTAAACATGTTTTTTAAACTGAACGCTTTTTAAAATAGAAGTTAAATTATTTAAATTTAAGACGTTACAAATTAATTATTATTTAATTTTGATTTATTCAATAAAGTTAGCACTTTTACTTATTTATTAAAATTTTTTGAAATGGAACACACTTTCAGATTCTGAATTTGTAACGAATCAAGGCTTTTCATTCCAAAAAATTATGTTTGAAATTATTTAGTCTTTAATATTTGATTTATAAATGCTTATTTTTAATGGGCAACCAAATATTGCTAGTTATTAAAAATTGGTTGTTTTTTAATTAAAACATTCCAAATTGAATCGGTTAAGAATGGACTTTTTTTAACTGCCGCAACATTTGAATAGTATTTAAAATTGAATAGAAACTTTTTATTATAAATATATCCATTCGAATTAATAAAAAAATTTTTAATAGCATATAAAATTTCAATCATGGGTTTAAATTTGTTTAAAAACCAAGGCCGTTAAATAGTAGCAGTTCAATGTTTAAGATTAAAGACGGTAAATTGTTTAATTTTGAATATATTCAGAATCAACTTATAAAATAAATTCTGGATGTGTCTACACGTAGTAAAAAAATCTGGCTATTTGTACCAAAAAGTCGGTACTCTTAGCCACGGCCATAAATTATTGTTCAATTTTTAATACTCAAACTGCAGTTCAATTTTACAAATCGCACATTAATTTATATTTGCATATTTTCATTTTAATTTTTAATTGTTTATGCCTTCAAAACTTAATTTTAAAATTCCCTAAACTGAAAATGTACGCTTAAAAACAAAGATCAGCATTTTAATAGATTTTTTCGCAAAAATACTAGAATATCCCAGGATATTTGTATTTATTTGAATAGATAGTCAAATATTTAAAAAAAATGTTACGGCGAAAATAGAAAGTGTTTAGGATATTTTTTCAGTGTAACACGCTGTAAATTGAATAATTTCAAAACTGAAAAATTAACAGTTTACTGTAAAAAAAAATTAAAATCGAACTTATTTCTAATTTGAAATATTTCTAGTGATTGGACAGATATTTCTTGTAAAATTTTTTTAGAATTCCCGGTATCAAAAAATTCCAAGCCATTTCCCGATTTTCCCGCCCAGTGGCCATTAAAAATTTATGTACGAGCCCTGTGTTTAAAAATCACAAAAATATTTTTCAACAGTTTGCCTGGAAAAAATCAGTTATAAATAAACACAAGTAATTGTAGGGTTTTTAAAAGTTTTTTCACGGTCGCGTATCTATACTTCTTTTTGAAATTTCCATGTCCTCAAAATTTTAATCCTTTGGCAAAATTCTCTGCTCAATGTCAGATTTATAGTTCTTTTCGAAAATTCGCCATTCAAACTTAAAATTGTAATTCCCTTAAATTTTTCCCTTAAATTAGACTAAAAAATTTACTCTTGCAAGACCAAATTATCATTCTTTTAGAAAATTTCTTATTCCAGATCTATATTGCGATTTTTATTAGAAAATTCTAGGATCTAATTTAGAATTATATATAATTGCTTCAAAAAATTACATGTTCAAAGTTAGAAATATAATAATTCTTTTAGAAAATTCCCTTTTCAAATTTAGAATTGCAGATACCACTTCGAAAATCCTTTGTACCAAATCATAACCACAGTTTTTATAATTTTTTTTTAAAACGGGAATCTTCCTCTCTGTGATTTAAAAAATATAGAATTTACAATTTCATATCAAAACCACTTTAATTTTTATGTTAGTACAATCGACTCAAAAATTCCTGTCACTGAATGAAATTTAAAAGAAAAATAAGATAAAATAAAATTTTGTGAATTTTTAAAAACTAAGCTTTGCAGCTTTAATTTTTACTTTTTTAATAATCAGTAGACACTTTTTCTCAAAGCATTTCAGTGATGCCTCACGATTATTTTGAGGCAAGAAAATCGCTGCAGGAATTGTTGAATAAACAACATTTTAATTTTTATTTTCAGGTTATGATATATTTTTTATTTTGTAAAAGAAAATTCGGGAATTGAAAACGTTCCTAATCAAACAATTTTAAATTAGATAAAATGTTGAAAAAGGAGAATCTTTCGAATGTAATGAAAAGGAATTGAACCTTTATAAATTCCAAATAAAAGCGTTTTAAATTGAGTAATTTGATATTGTAAAATTTTCAATCAAAAGCTCTCCTAATTAAAAATTTCAGTGTAAAATTTCCAAAATATGATCATTTCATCTGAAAGAAGTTGAAATTCAAAACGTTCAAAATTGAACAATTTTATTTTTTGATTAATATTAGGCAATTGTATCATTTTAAATTAAAAAAACTAAAATTATATTACTTCTAATCAAAATTGTATAAAATTGAATAATTTTACATTAAAAACTTTTGAATTTAAATAATTTTCAATGCAAGGCTATTAAAATTTCAGACTTTGAAATTGAAAACTAATTTATTTTTCAAAGTCAGTGCTTTTAGAATTCTAGAATTAAAAAATTTTATGACACAACAAACATGATCATTTTACATTAAAATTAAGCACACAAATGTTTCTAATATCAAAAAATATATTTAACATATTACGGAACGTTAAAAAATAAGCAAATCCTAACTTCAGGTAAACTAAAAACAATTTCAATTTTAAATGCAAAATTAAAGCTTATGAAAGGGAAAAAGTAAAAATGTTGAGTTCAACATGGAAATTCATAACTCTTAAATTGTAACTATTCAAAATTACAGAAATTGTAAAATTACTGAGATATCAATTTGAGATAGTTTAATTTTCATCTATTTTGATTTTAAGCAATGCATTTTTTAACTATTAATTTTTTATCTTTTGATTGTTAACACTTCATTTAGAATTATTATTCATTTTTAAAATCTTCAAATAAAATATTTTCCAATTTTAAATGATTCATGTTTTGAAATCATCAAATGAAAATCACACAATTATAAAATGCTTGAAGTTCTGAACGTTCAAATAAACGAAATTTTTACTGATGTCTTTGTAAACTAGAAAAAGTATTAAACTGTTTATTCACTTATATTGGAAATAATAAATTAACAATAGACAATTATAATTATAATGTATTTTTTTGAAATTATAAAATTAATTGAATTATTACAATTACATTTTTCATTTTTTATTTTCGGGAATTTTGTAGTTCGAGTATTTTAGTATTCGGCCATTTTTTCGGTAATTTTTAAATTCGGTATTATTATAAACTGTTAACAATTTTATTATTAGAACTTTTTTTTTAATTCGGAAACTTTATTATTAGGAAATTTTATCATTGGGGTATTTTATTATTTCGGAATTTCTCAAATTCGAGAATTTTACAATGTCAGGAATTTTATTTTTTGGGATTTTTCGATCGTCCAAACTGTTTTAGAAATGCGCATTTAAAACTAATAATTTTAAACGGAAATTAGAGTCATTTTGAAGATAATAAATATGCATATTATAAGTATCATATATTGTAGTATCAAGAGACATCTACTTTGTGTAGAAAGTTTTCAGAATATTTTCAGAATAAAAAATTACTATTTAATTCCCTTTGGAAATCATTTACAACAAAATCTTTTTAACTTGAAGATTCTTACATTTTAAAATTTAAATAAGTTACACATTTTTCCGTTCAGAATAAATTTTCAACGAAATAAATTAATGTTCAACAAAAAAAATCAAGCAATAAAATTAATATTCTAAAAAAATGTATTTTAAAAAATATATGAATTTTCAACCAAGATGAGGAATCTTTAAGTAACCCAAATATTGAGTTTCTAAACAAGAAGATTAATTCTGTACCAATAAAGACAAATTTTCAACAAAATACATGGATTATCGAATAAAGAAGATACATTTTCAACAAAATTCAGAGTAGTTAAATTATCAATTAAAAAAATTAATTTTTAACGGAATAGTTCAATTTTAATCAAAGATATGAATTTTCAACTATGATGATGAATCTTCGATAGAAAAAAATTCATTTTCAACAATAAAGGCGATTTTTCTATCAAAAGGAGGATTTTTGAACAAATTCATGAAATTTTAGACTAAAAAAGATAAATTTTTATCCAAGGAGTGGAATAGTTTTATTTTCAGTTTAAAAAAAAGTTTAACGAAAAAGAAATGAATTTTTACAAAAATGTTTGAGTTCTTACCCAATGAATGTAATTTTTAACAAAAAATATGAATTTTCAACAAAACACGGAGTATTGATGTTTTTAGTAAAAAAAATAATCCTAAACAAAAAAATCTTTTTTTATTATATTATTATTTTCAATCAAAAAGATAAATCCTTAACAATATAAAGATTAACTTTTTCAAAAAATACGAATTTTTAACATATACATGAATTTCAAACTAAAAAATATAAATTTTCAAGCAAAAAGAATAATTAAAATCTTGTTTACAAAAATAATTTTCAATCAATTAAAAACGAATTTTTAACACAAATAAAATAGTTAAATTTCCACTAAGTAAATTAATTATAATTGAAAAATTTTATAGTTTATGTCTGAAACAAAAACGATTTTAATTTGAAACCTACAACAGTTGAATTTATTCAAAGAACGCGAATTTTTTGCAAAATACATACATTTTTAACTAAAAAAGATAAATTTTCAACAAAAAATGGAAAAGTTAAATGTTTAGTTAAAAACTTAATTTTTAATCAATTAAAACCGAGTTTTCCACAAAATCTTCCAATTTTTAACAAAAAATGTAATAGTTGATATTTCAATGAAAAGTTTTTCAACAAAATAGTTACCAAAAAGAAAATTCCTACAGTAGACGAATTTTCAACTAGGAAAGATTTTTCAGTTAATAAAGAAAAAAATTTCATCCACAATGTGGAATTTTCAACAAAATTTTGTAATTTCAAACCGAAAGTATTTATCTTTAATAACATCTTTGACATAATAGATTTTCATACAATTTCGCACCACAAAAGGCAAAATGTGCTCCAAAATCAAATCTAGTACTCCAAATGAGGGAAATGAGTAAACGGACTACATTTTATAACTCCACTTTTCATCATTTGGCATAATTTTAAATCTACAATTAATAAATAAAAAAATCTAAAATAAACAATGCAATAATTTAAATGAAAAAGCCATGTTAAAAATGCCATATGGGAACGAGAATGACAATTGATAACAATGTCGTTTTGTATATTCTAGCATGAGGTGTTAAACAAATTAAAATAAATGAACAGTCGTAAACAAACCTCAGCCTTCTCTTTTACGTCTTTTGCATTCGAGGATAATTTCTTTTCCTGTTTTTGCTTGAATTTTTCAAGCTTGGCCTGCTTTTCCTTCTCCTTTTGTAATTGTTTAGCAGTTTTCGGAGGACCCACCTCTTCAGCAGCCACATTATTTGAATCTGACATTTTCACTTGCACCTATTAAACAAAATTGTACAAAACACGGACACCTGTCACTTAAAAATATACGAAACAACGAAATACCTTAACACGCTCTTTATATTACAATACCGAAAACGCGAGGTCCACGAGGTCCATTTTTAGAGGTTAGGTTAGATTCCTAAATTGTCGATTAAAAAAAAAAAATTCTGTAATAAGCACGGATTTTGTAAAATAAACTTGAAAATGTATTAAAAATGCTGCAGAAGTGATGCTCTTTTTGTCAGCAGGTGTGATTTTTTGAAAATAAAAGAGATCAAGAATATGTAAACATTTTAGAAAGTTGCGTAAGCAAACTCGCGCAGCTTTGGCGGGATTTACAAATGAGCCAAATATAGGTTTAAAAGGGTTTTTTTTTAAATTACGTTAACATTAAATATTACTACATTTTTTAAAATGAAAATCTATAAATTAAAATGCAAATTCATCTCTTTGGTTGCAAATTCTAATATTTTGATAAAAATTCGTTTTTATTGGGTAAAAATTAATTTTTTGAACAGAAAATTTAACTGCTTCTCTTGTATATTCCATCATTTGAATCGAAAACTCATATCATGGTTAAACATTAATTTTTTTAAACTAAAAACATGAATATTCCATTTTTTGTTAAAACTGTATGCTTTTTTAGTTAAAAATTCAACAATTACTCGTCTTTGTAGTTGAAAATTTATCTAATTTGTTAAAAATTAATTTTTTTTTTGATTAAACATTATTTTTTTTAGTTGTAAATTCAACTATTTTGTTGAAAAATCATATATTTTACTTTGGTAATTGAATTAATTTTTTTATCTGAAAATTTAACTTATCCAATTGAATATTTCATCATTTTCTATACTAATTTAGCTCTTTGTGAATTTTTTTTAAACCGAAGTTTAATCATCTAATTTTTTATTTAAAACTTTATCTTGTTTACTTAAAAATTGATGCACCTTTTTTGTTGAAAATTCTCCTTTATTGGTTAAAAATTAATCTTCTAGGTTAGAAATTCAACTTTTTGCTGAAAATTTTGACATTTTGATCAAAATTCTTTTTTTATTGGGTGGAAATTAATTTTTGTGAATGAAAATTTAACTAGTTTAATTGGATATTCCATTATTTTCCTTACAAATATATCTCTTTAGTTGAAAATACATTTTCTAAATGAAAGTTTAATTATTCAATTTATATTGGAAAATTGATCTTTTTTACTTGAAAATTCATCTTTGTTGGCCAAACATTAATCTTTTTGGTTAAAAATTCATTTGCTTGGTTGAAATTTTAATTATTCCATTTCAAAATTCATCATTTTAGTTGAAAATTCATAATTTTGGTTCCAAATTTAACGATTTTGTTGAACATTTGTTTTTCTTTAGTTAAAAATTAATTTTTTTTTACTGAAAGTTGATCTATTTTATTTTTGGTTTGAAATTTATCTTTTTTAGTTTAAAATTTAAATATGTAGTTAAAAAATCCTGTATATACTTTAATTTTTTTATCTAAAAAGGTATATTTATACTGAAAAATTCATGTATTTTGTTGAAAATTCATCTTTTTGGTTCAAAATTCATCTTCAGCATTTCTGGTTATTATTGCTTAATATTTTAGTTGAAAATTCATCGCTTTGGTAGAAAACTAAACTAATTTGTTGAAATTTAAATTTGTTTCAGCCCTATATTTCCATTTTTAATTTAACAATTTTTAAATCTTTTTAATATAATTTTTGAAATTTTTAATATAATTTTTAATATTTTTAATTTATGGCTCAAAAATATATTTTTTAGTTTAAAATCCAACTATTTAATTGAAAAATGATCTTTTTTAGTAGAAAATTCAACAATTTACTTGAAAGTTGGTATTTTTTGTTACAAAATTAATCTTTAAATATAACATAATTATTTTTTTAGTGTTACTATTTATTTATTTAATTAATCAATGGCGATAATATATTTAAGAATATCTTGTAATATATTTCTTAAAGCTTTCTGAACTAAACATATTAATTAATTCCCTAGTAACTTGTAACATCAAGAAATTACTTATCCTTTAATAAAGTTACTTTCGCAAATGAAAAAAAAAGTTATTTTCAAAAAATCCTTGCGATACCTGAAAAAAGTTAGTTCGAGTAGAGGCCCTATTCAATCTGAAAATTTTTAACTTTGAAGAATTAAAAAAAAAATTCTTAGTTAATAAGGGCTTTCAGTAGTTGCAATCAAAATTTTTACTACTTTATTTTGAGCAATATGCATTTAAAAATATCAAATTTTTAATCATGTCAAAATAGAGTAATTTTTATATTCTCTAATTTAATATGAAAATTCGGTAAGATACAATAATTCAATTTCGACCAGATAAATTAAACACTCTCAATTTTAAATTATTTAATAATATATTGGCTGAATTAATTTAAACAAAATAGAGAAAAAGACAATTTAATAATTTCAACAACTTTGATTCAAACATCAAACTTTCTCTTTCGAACTCAGCATTTTTTAAAAAAACGGTACTGTCTATTTTTCTATAATTTACGTCATTATTCTTTTACCAAAACACTATTAAAACTGTGAAATTAAGTCTTTTTTGGTTTTTTGTCAAACCGCAAAATTTCATTTTCGAAAAAACAACATTCCAAAAGATTATATACATATTTTCGCATAAATCTGAAAAATAACGCGAGATAAGGGAAAGTGTCAAGACACATTTTCCAAACATTTTTTTATAGGAAAAATTTTCTTTCCTTGAATTTTTGAGTATCTTGCGTCATCTTGGCAAAAAAGGGAAGACATTCGTTTTTTAGAACAAAATGATCCCTTTTCTCGAACGTTATAAAAAAATAATGAAAAAAACGCTGGGGCTTCTGAGAAAAATTACTTTAAATATTTTCAGAGAAACCGCCGCCATTTCATAAATTTTAAACTTTTTTGAAATTTTCCAATGGATTTCCAAAGTAGACATGGAATTCTTTTAGAATAAGAAAGGCCATCTTAAAAAAAGAATAAAAAACTTACTTTTTATTTGTAATCGATTTGATTAGTTAAATATTAAGAAACGTATCGATAACATTTTCTTTAAATCAATAAAGCTAAATTGGAGGTATTGCGAATTGATAATCTCAAACGCTTTGAAAATTATTCAGTTTTAAATTCCAAATAACAATTGGATTTTTAACTACAATACATTTCAAATTGGAGATTTAGAAATTTTAAAGGCCCAAAAAATATGAAACTTTAATTCAATTTTATTAACTCTATAGTTTGTGGGAAGCGCATAACCGCATAATATCTCAAAATTAAGAATGTAACTGAAGTGTCAATTTAGAAATGTTCACATAATAGAGTAATATTTCATTTTTGTTGCGACGTATGTGTAACAAATTTAAAAAAATGTAATTTAATATAATTTTTATAGATGACGTCATCAAGAATGTTCTGGAAACTTACCAATCTTACCATGGACACGAACCACATAAGCTACAGAATCTTCTTGGTGTCGGTAAGGAAGGAATCTGGCTTTAGAACTCCCCTCGCTTATATTCTAAAAGAAAATGTGATAATAAGAAGTAAATCTTACCAGGGATGGTCTTACAAATGCATACATTTTTTTATAATTAATTTTTTGCTTCAGAATTCATTTTGTGTTTAAAAATTTCTTTCTTTGGTTAACAATTTTATTATTTTGTTGAAAATTCAACTGTTTACTAAAAATTCGTGTTTTCGGGTTTCAAATTAACTTTTTTTGTTGCTAATTTATATTTTTAGCTTTAAAATTTAAGTGATTGTTAAAACATTTTTTTATATGAAAATTCACTTCTTTGGTTGACCATTGAAATAATTTCTTGAAAATTCGTCTTTTCGGTAAAAAACTTAACCTTCTTTATTAAAGCATAATTTTCTTGGTAAAAAGACGACCAATTCAATATAAAATTCATTTTTTCTGTTTGAAAATTCATAATTTTAGTTAAAATACACCTTTTTATTTAAAAATTGAACTATTTTGTTGATAATTCTTTTTTTTGCAGTTGTAAATTAATATTGTAAAACTGGAAATACTATTATATACTATCATACTATTATATTTTCTGGTACGAGACTGATTATTTTAGTTAAAAGTTAATTTCTTTGGTTTAAAAACTGAACTATATTCTTAAAAATTCATTTATTTTTTTTTAAATTAATGTTTTCAACTAAAAGTGTAGTAATTCTATTTGCACAAAAATAAATCTTTTTTATTAATTATTTTATTATTTATTTAATTTTTTTTAATTAACATCAATAAACGCTCTAACTGGTATTAGTCACGAATTGAATACTGTATTTATTCTTTTTTAGCTGAAAACTCACTATTTTGTTAGAAAAATCATGTTTTCTTGGTTAAACATTCGACTGTTTTGTAGAAAATTCACTTATTTACTTGTAAAATGGAAGAATTTTTTTGCGAATGAACTATTTTGTTAAAAAAATTTATATTTCTGATTAAAAGCTCAACTGTTTTTTAACAAATATGTTCATTTTGGCTTTAAAATAAAAAATTTTTGATAAACATTTAATTTTATATTGACTCGAAAATCTTTCTTCTTTAACAGTTCAACTATTACCGTAAAAATTTCATTTTTTGTTAAAAATAAAATTGTTTAGTTAAAAAATAATCTTTTTTGGTTGAGGAGCCAACTAGATTGTTGAATATTTGAATTTTTTGTTTAATTCAACTGTTTTTTATATAAAATTTTTAGCTCCGTTCCGCTGGCACCTTCACAACGGAAAATGAATATTTTTCATATGCCATAATTTCGGGCTATTTATGGGCTAATTTTGGGCTGTAATGCCGATTTTTGGGCTCTTTTATTTTTCTCAAAAAATAAACTTTTGGGTGGAGGTGCTGACTGCTCGAGCAGC
>JAAAKG020115063.1:0-15297 GCA_010014905.2 Druon quercuslanigerum
GTCAAGTGAAAATAGTTTATACCCTGGTGGGATTGTCACGTTTTTAATTTTATTTGTAAATTCAAAACTGTTTTTTACTCTTGATATTGGAGGAATTAAGTGGTTGTAAGTCGGACTACCTATAAATGAAACGATCAGTCATAGCATCGGGAGGGATTGGAATTATTGGCTTTCAAAAAGGTACCTGTCAATTTGTTCATATAAACTTTTTTGTTCCAATATTTTAGCAGCTCATTGAGTTTAGTTTGAATTTCGTGTGTGGGGTCTTTAGATAATTGTTTATTAATTTTTTTTTCTAACAACATGGATGTTTAATCTGCTTCATACTCATCTTTACTCATAGCTACTGAAAGGTTACCTTTGTCAGATTTACTAATTAGAATATAAGGATTATTTTTTAGAAATGTTTTAGTCTGTTTGAGGTCCGCATTTATTTGTTTTTGAAATTCATTCATGGGATTTTTGTTCAAATTCGCTTTTTAGGCGAAATTACCGATGCAATTGACAAATTTTTATCTGGCTTTATTCCGGTCTGTTTCTTGGATGTTTTTTATGTTGGATTCAAAATCAGCAATACAATTTTTTATCGATGACTTATGAATGGGAGTTAACAAACTCAATACTTGTATTTACATGAATCAACAGATGTAGAAGCGGGAATCTGAATTAAATTAAAAAAAAAAATTTTGTTGAAATTATTAGACTTTAAACCTGTTCTATATAAGAGATATGTTAATGATATCATAGCAATTGTTCCTTCTGATAAAATTGATCTTTTTGTTAATCTGTTCAATAGTATAGAGGATTGCATTAAATTCACCCACGAAGTAAAAATAAATAATGTTATAAACTACATTGATTTACAAATAATTAAGGTTCCAAGTGGTACTTTACTAACAAATTAGTTTAAAAGACCGTCTTGCTCTGGGCGATATCTTAATTCTAATTCACACAATTTATTTTGTCATAAAGTCGGTTTAATAAAAGGTTTAGTAGATAGATGTGTCAAATTAAGTGACACTCAATTTAGAAAAGAAAACTTAAATCAATTAAAAACAGCATTATAATACAACAACTATCCTCTTCCTTTGATCAATGAAATTATTACAGAACGCGTTCATGAAATTTATAACCGCACTAACAATAAAAACAAATGGATTAATGCTCACAATACATTTGATTTAAAAGTTACTTTACCGTATGTACAAGGTTCTTTCGAACGCTTAAGACGTTCATTAAAAAAATTTCATGTAAACGTTTATTTCAAGAACACCAATGATTTAGCTAACCATTTATTAAAGACAAAGGACAGTGATAACATTGATCATTTATCTGGTGTACTTTATATGACAAAATGCAAATGATGTAGCAAAGTTTACATAGGTGAAACTGGAAAAGGATTAAAGACTAGAATTGCTGAACACAGAAGAGATTGCTAAATTGAGAATTTAAATACAGTTTTATTAAAGCACTCTTGAAATTTTAATCATTATTTCGATTTTGATTTTAGTAATATTAAAATTTAGCTTCCGACAAAAACACTTATCAAAGACGTATTATTGAATCTATATTTATAAACAAATATCCCAATATTTCTATCAATTTATGAACTTAAATTTTAAATATCAATAAAATTTATGAAAGCATATTAAATTCATGCCATCTTTGTTAGTTTGAAATACATTCTATTAAACAAATAACTTTTCTGCAAATTTGGAAAAAAATTTTTTTAAATATTTAATTCAGATTCGCGCTTCCTCATCTGTTGATTCATGTAAATACGACCATTCAGTTTCTTTACTTTATATACTGCCTTTAGCGTTTTTAACTATTTACCGCCTTAATTTTCTCCTAGTCATGTGTTCGTCGTTGTCCAAAACACTATAAAGGTTGTTATATTAATATTTAAAAATGTAGTTCAGAATGAAATGAAAAAGGCTCTTCAATTTTTATGAAGTTTTTTTCTATTTTATATTTATACTTACCTGTGCTTGAAATCATGCTTTGAAACTTTCAAAATTAGAACAATGCATTGTTTGATTTTCTCTTAAAACTAATCTAATGAAGGCACGCAGTGATGCCGGAACGTCGTGGAAAAATAAAGGGAGTTATAATGGAAAACTCTGTTTTGTTTTTAATTTGATGTGACCGTAAGACATAATTAAACAAAGTCTATAATATGTACTTTTTTGTTAGAAACTTAATCTGTCTTATGGAAATATTTTCAATTTTGACAAAAAAATAATCTTCTTGTTTTGAAAATTCATCTATTCAGTTAAAAATGATTTTATTCAACAGAGAATTTGACGTTTTTTCTGTACACTATTTTTTTTTATTAAAAATTTAATTATTTTGTTAAAAGGTGAAGCGCTTTGTAATAAAATAGTATTTTTTGTTAAAGGTGAATAAATCGAGTTGAAAATTAATTTTCATTTTTTTTTTTAAATTTCAGTATGTGGTTGGGTATTTAATTATTTCGTTAAAAATCCTATAGTTTTTTGAAAAAGAATTCTTTTAGCTATTAATAAAATTATTCTAGTAAAACAATCAACTAAGCATGTAAAAACTTGTCTTTTTTTATTAAAAATTAATTTGTCTTTTTGTGATAATTTTAGTTTTGGCAGCAAAACAATCTTCTATATTGCCAATTTATCTTCACAGTTAAAAATTATTTTATTTAACAAGAAATTTATCTGTTCCATTTTTGATAATAAATTATTCTTTTATAGTTGAAAAATTAATTTTTTGTAAAGTTAATGCAGTTTCTTAAAAATTGGTCGTTTATTTGGTTGAATATGAATAAATTTAGTTAAAAATTCATTTTCTTTTACTTGAAAATTTAACTAAGTCGCGGAATATGTATTTAGGTTGTTGACAAGTTGTCTCTTTTACAGAAAATTAATCTTCTGAGTTGAAAATAGATGCCTTCAGTGGAAAATTTAATTGTTTAGTTACAAATTTAATAATTTTTTTAAAAAGAAATTTGTTTAGTTAAAAATAAAACTATTTTAGTAGAAAATTCAAATCAGTTAGTGAAAACTGTTTTTTTTTGTTAAAAATTAATCTTTCTTACTAAATAATTTTTATTTTTGCTAAAAAAATAATCTTGCTTGAAAATTCATCAATTCATTTTTATTGCTTTAAAATTTAACTAAGTCGCGGAATATGTATTTAGGTTGTCGAAATTTTTTTTCACAGAAAATTAATCTTCTGAGTTAAAAATAGATTACTTTAGTTGAAAATTTAATTGTTACAAATTTAACAATTTTTTTAAAAAGAAATTTGTTTAGTTAATAATAAAACTATTTCAGTAGTAAATTCGACTAAGATAGTGAAAACTATTTTTTTTTAAATTATCTTTCTTTTTGATATATTTTTATTTTTGCTAAAAACATAATATTCTTGCTTGCAAGTTAATCTTTTCTGATAAAAATTATTTTATTTTACTGAGAATTTAACTATTCCATTTTCGACCATTAATTATTCTTTTATAGCTAAAAATTAATTTTTTGGCTAATGTTAATGCACTTTGATATAAAATGGTAATCTTGTGGTTGAGTGTGAATAAATGTAGTTGAAAATTAATTTTTATTGCTTGAAAATATAACTACGTGGCTGAAAATGTATTTTGGTTTTTGTAAATTTGTCTTTTTTTACAGAAAATTAATCTTCTGAGTTAAAAATTCACGCTTTCAGTTCAAAATTTAATTATTTGGTTAAAAACTATTTTTTGTGAATAAAAATTAATCTTTTTTATTGAAATATTATCATTTTTGTTAGAAAAATAATCTTCTTGCTTGAACATTTATATATTTTGTTAAAATTTCGCTTTTTAGTTTTTTAGTTTAAAATTTAAATATTTTGTAGAAAATCTATGTTTTGGACAAAAATTAAATTTTGAACTAAAAATCTGCTTATTACAGGTGAAGATACATAATTTAAGGTTAAAAATCCATATCTTTGTTTAGAATATTACATGATTTGTTGAAAATTAATGCATTAACTATGAGATTAGAGGTTCATTTTTTGTTTGAAAATTGAACAACTTTGTTTAAAACTATTAAAATAATCCTATGCAATCCGGACGCATTTTTATGAGTTGATCTTTCATCTCATTTAACTTAAAATCTAAATTTAAATGCAATAGATATTATTTACCAAACCATAGTATGCCTTCGTAATCGACACTTCCATAACCCACTCTGTTGAATAAGGGAAGAGGTTCATGAGGACGCTGTTGCAGTGTTCGCAATACGAACGGACGAGTATTTTGCCCAGTGCTGGAACCATCCCATTTGACCATAACAATAGTTGTACCGCAACCCACCACAAATTTGTCGGGTTCGCCTTTAACAGGAACAGCAAAAGACAGGATACATCGGCCTACGAAAGAAATTGTCGTTAGTGATTACTCGAAGCTTAGTCTAAAAAAAAAAGGGTTTCGTAGCCTTCTATGAGGTAAATGAACCTTTGAATCAGAAATCCCGGAATCGACTACGAATTATCGAAGGAATCGATTCCCTGCGCTCGAAAATCGAGCCACGATTCCACGTCGATTCTCTAGTATCCATTTCCCATGTTAAGACTTACTGCGCATGCGCTAGGATACTTAGGAGGAAGAAGACGCGACAACCAGTTACGATGGCAAAAATAAGTCGCGCTGTGTTCCTCTTACGCATGGCTAGCGCAAGCGGAGTAGCTCTGAATGCCAAAGTTGGGGGGACGGCCCTGACCAACAACCTCATTCTCTTTTTCCTTTTTTCACATTTGGATCACCCTGTAACAATCCCTCTTGTGTGGATACTCGAAGCGACCTGTACTTTTTGAGACTTGGCGCTCGGCATGCCACCACCATGTGAAGTTCGGTTACACTTTTAAAAAACCGATGAGAAAGTGCAGTACTGGCCTTATATATTGCGGCAGTATGTCTAAAATGACAATGCGCTAGTACATTTACAAATGATAGTGTAAAAATAAAAATTAATGTTAAAACTTAAAAATTCATTCTTGTTTTGTATTTGAATTTTCCCGCCAAATCACGTAAAATTATTTTTGTTAGATTTAGTCCTTCTAGAACACTCTCACTTAGTACCATTTCTGCACGAATCCAGATTAGTGGATAGTAGAACCCGCTGTAGTTCTCTATGCTTTTTAAAAAGCACGAAAATCGATATTAAGGGTCCCGCAATAGCCAAACGTGCTAGACGTTTGCCATCTGACAAACAGGCGGTTGCCAAAGGGCAGTTTCAACAAATTTTCGTTCCTGGAATTTTCCGTCCTTTCAGCAGACCGTGGGTGACACCCATCCACATGATTCTTAAGAAAGATGGTAAACAGAGGATCTGTGGGGATTTTCACAGTCTCAACACCGTCACTATCCCAGGCAGATATCCTGTTTCATACCTTCACGATTTCTCAGAAAATTTACATGGGAAATCAGTGTGCTCCAAACTAGACCTTTTGAAGGTTTACCATAACATTCCGATAACCCCCGAAGACATACCAAAGACGGTGGTGATCACACCGTTCGGCTTTCCGAATACTAAGTAATGACTTTACGTTTACGCAACACGAGCCAATCTTTCTGAAGGTACATGTTTCGTACCTATGTCGTCGTTGATGTTAAGGACATTCTGGTTACGTCATTAAATAATAAGCAACATGAGAAACACCTCAGAATGCTGTTGCAGCTATTAAAAGATTTTTCATTGCTTTTTAATATCAGAAAATGCCAACTCGGTCAACCTTAACTAGAGTTTTGGGTCATCTGATAAATAAAAACGGTTTCAAATCAATCGTCGAAAAGTTTAATTTTTATCGGCGCACTACACCTGAAACGGCTCAGGTGTAAGCACCTCTAAATTAAATTAAGCTCAAGAACGATCTTGCCAACGAGAATCTCCTCGTGCACCCTTCGTTTGAGCGAATAAAATCCTGCTAAAAGACGCCTAGAACTTTTCAATGAGGGCTACAGAGAGCATACAGCGTGTACGATCGCGAGATGACGGCAGTTTTTACGGCCATTCGGTATTTCTGACACTTTCCTGAAGGCCGAGACATCAAAGTGATCATGGATCAAAAGCCGCTAGTTTACACTTTCACGAAAAAATCGGCAAAAGCATCTACGCACCAGCGAAGGCAACTTGCGTTCATCTCGCAATTCACATCTCGAATAGAATATCCTCCAGACGTAGACAGCGTCGTAGCCGATACTGTCTCGAGAGTCAAGTTGATACAATTACCCACCGAGTGAAGTCTTATCGAAATCGCCGAAGCTCAAGAAACTGATGAAGAGGAAAAACGATTCTTTGCTGATCCAAATTGTTCGCTTCATTTAAAAAGGGTGCAATGGGTCCCTGAATACACAGCAATCTATTGCGATTTAACCAATGAAACTCTTCACCTTTTCATTCCAGAATCGCTCCGAAAATGCGTGTTTGAACTCTTTCATTAACCGACCCACCCGAGTAAAAAATCTCAATTTGAGTCAAATCTCTTTGCAGCTCTACTCTAGCTTACGGGATACTACCGAATTTGAAACACCGCATAGCAACTAGCGTCGAATGAAATAATTGAGCATTGGCATCGCTGTCTAAAGGAAGCAAGTATGTGCCACGCCGAACAAGATTAACTTAAATCGTTATCCACCGTGTTACTAGGTCTCATATTGAATATCATAAATATCGGTTTCACTCAAGCCGAATTTCTTTACGGCATTACGCTGCGCACTTCAGGAGAATTCGATCCTCCGAAAGACTTCATTTCTGACACTAGAACTTTTTTAGAAGAACATCAGGAACATATGCGACTGATCAAACCTGTTACTGTGGGTCGCAGATACAAAAAACGAGCATTTCTACACAAAGACCTAAATTCAAGCTCTCATGTGTTCATTTGCATTGGAACGGCCCGGAGGTCGCTTGAGCGTCCGCACACTGGACTCACAATGTCATAAGTCGCACATCCGACAGGAAATACGAAATCGAGGTGATCGGTTCACCACGCTAGGTCTCTATAGACAAAATTCAACCTGCGCATTCTCTCCGCGACGACAAACACCTCAAATCATATCGATACCTACCACTTCCGACACTAGGCTCAATGTACCTCCTACCCCTTCCAAAAATACACCCAATGTACTTTTACCACTGAAAATAGGATGAGGTCAATTACACCTATCAAAGCTCACTTTCGAAAGAAGGCATTCTCTTTCGCTGCGTAACCTTTTACTCATTCCACGATTCTTATTGAAGCATATGTTGAGTTTCTGAAGGTAGATATCGTCACAATAGATATTGTGAAGCTATGACCACGTTCAGGAAATCAATATTTTCTCTTTTTTTAAAGCAATTTCTGTGTCGGAAAAGTACGATCATCGCACAGACAGACATTTGGCCTAAAATCTTAGAGTTTTTGTGCAGTTATACGTAACCCTTAAAATTCTTAAAATTGAACACGCTTCTATAAAGGGAGGAAAAATAACAAGAATTTAGTTACTTATATGAAGGATATATGTAAGTCCAGTCTTTGTATGATAGGAACAGAGGTTTTGTCCATAGGTGTCCAGGAAGAAAAGTTGGTCGTTACGCCAGAATGCAACCTCCGAATGTCCCCATTCTTTGACAATTGTTTCCTGCCTGAGGGATGAAATTGGTGTTAATTGTGCAGATGAGGCATAAAAGAATTTTAAATACAGGGTTGCTACAGGTTAGTGATTTCTGGAAAGTCTTGGAACGTCAGAGAATTTTTGATAAACTTGAGAAAAAAACATTGAAAATATTGTTAATTAAATAAACATGGAACTCTTGGCAGAAATTTTTTTATTTGCTTGAAAATGCTATTAATTCGTTGAGAATTCAATAGTTTGAAATTTTCACCATATTCGTAAGAAATTTTAGGTCTTGATTGACTTTTGAAAATCTCTTTTTTATTAAAAATTAATTATTTCACAAAGAAAATTGATAATTACATAATTATTATCTATTAATTGTTATAATATTGCTTCCGGTGTAAGAAGAGTAGAATAACTAAACCCCTCAGCAATTGTCAGTGAGTTTTTTTTAACATATCTGAGGTTATGTAGCTTCGCCATTGTTTTATATTAAAAAAAAAGATTCTAAAGAACAAGTGTTGTTTTTTCAAATGCAGTTGAGTTTGCTTAAATATTTTTTTTTTGTCGTGACAGTCTATTTTGAAAATTATAATTAACATATATTCTGTATATTTTAGAGATTAAATGTGTTTAAAAAATGACAAAACTGAATAGCTCGTCGAAAAAGAGATTTTCTTCGAAAAAGATATATAATTTTTGCAATAAAGTTACAGAATGTTGACATATATCGAAACTAATAATACTTACCAGACTTGCGTCCTTTGTTGCAAGATGGGTTGCAAGATGGATTGCGAGCTGCTAGCTTGCGAGCTGGATTGCGCGCTGTGTTGCCAGCTGGATTGCCAGCCGTACTCCCCGCCGGGTTGAGAAATTACTGAAGCAAGACATGCGCTAAAAGCACAAATCGAGAACAAAATTTTCATCGTTCACAACAAAAAAACTTTTTGAATAAATTTTTTCGTAAGAACTACGAGAAGAAGGTAATTAATTTCGAATTTATACTCTCTGCGTTTTCAAAGAAAGGCAGTATGGAAAAACAATAATCACTTCCATTTCGAGCTCTCTAAAAATCAAATCTTAAAGATTTTGACGATTCATCCTAAAAAGGGGGGAAACTAGGTCACATGGAATAAAAACATTTTATTATGTATGAATGATTTCCTGGTTTAATTTCTTAAACAATGATACTTATGTTTTTACAAGTTTTCAAAAATTGTAATTGTCACACTTAAGACTAATTTAAGAAATTACAAAAAGTGTCAATAGTAGTATTATCATATTATTATATTTCATCTTTTTTTCGCTTGAGCACTTTAGTAGGTGGCGCATAATATCAGGTTCTTTGAACAGAATTTCGTCCCGGATCATAGAGATTTTTTAGGAAAAGGTGAAAAATATCACATTCCATTGTGTTAGTGATTTTCTAGGCATTCAGGAGGTAAAAGTGTTATTACAAAACCTAAAATAGATAAAATTCTGCGCGAAACTAAAAAAAACGTTGTTCTATCGCCAATAGTCTCGAAGTTACGTCCTTTCAAAAAAATCCGATTTTGTTTAATTTTTTCCAAAAATTACGTGTTCTTTTATGTTTTCTCTGTAGCTCGGATCCTGATGGCTAGACCTAAGAATAGTCAAAAGATGAAGTAGAGTAGACGTAAATACCTGTAATTTTAACCAAAAAACATTGTCCTTACTATAATAGATCGCCAGGCGAATGCCCAGTAGGGCGAAGTGAAAATGATCAAATTAGTCTGAAAAAAGTGAAAAAATATATATATTTTGAAATCGGTTAATATCTAATTTTCTCTTTTTTCATTTGAAAAATTCTAAAAGCATTTCCTATTTTGTCGAAATTTCTGACAAATTTTTATGATGTACAGTTTTTGCTATGAAATAATAAGAAAAAATTATAAATTAAACAAACAAAAATTTTGCTTAATTAATAATATTTTCGAAATGGCCAAAAAGCATGGTTTTTTGATTGAGTACTGCTGACTGAAATAAGCTGACTGAAATAGACAAGGAGCGTAAAAGAATAGTTGATACTGCGGAAAAAATTATTAAGTAGCAAACTCGATTAAATCTATTATAGGGGTAGATTTCTGTTGTCTCCTTGATTCTTTCTATTTTTATCTTTCCTTTAAAACCCACCTACTTAAATTGGCTCAAGAATAAACAAATGAGAGAAACACTTTTAATTATAAAGAAGGAGGAAACACTCAGGGGTGGGTTTTTTTCCAAACCAATAAATTTTGACTCGAACTATTTGGTTTGTTAGAAGCTTATAGTTTATTCAACAAGAATAAAATTGAGATAAAATCGTAAACGCTGGTTTTCTACGGCACGCATTACAATAAGAAACTGTTAAAATTGAGAAAACCCTTAATCTTACTAAGTGAGCGTGGCCTACCCCATACAAGTCCACACATTATGGCCGACCACGTGGCACACTCCCGGCAATTAATCGAGCAGAATACATGTTTCTCTTAATTACCTACAATTTGGAGACTTGGAGCCCTAAATTTTCACTAATTTCTACCACGAAGCACTTATTGAAACTTACGAAAGCTTTAGCCCCCCCCCCCCCGGTCTCAATCCAGTGCCACGCAACCCGCCAAGTCTTCTACCAGTGATCAAAAATAAACACATTCCTTTGCTCAAGTGATGAAGCTCTAATACAAATCAACTTTTGTATCCTATATTATTTTTTGTTTTGTTTAAATGGTTCTTTCGCCAGTTTGCAAAAAGAAATTTCGGTATAGAAGTTTGTGTTAATGATAATATAGTTCTCAACGGTCCGGTTCGGTTCAGCTCTCGGTTGACCGGTGCAGCTTACACTGCGCCAATTCAGCTTAAACGATTGTTATTCTCACGCATGCGCGGTTCAAAGATTAAAGTGAGGTGAGTGACGTGAAACAAGTAAACAAGAACAAAAACGAATTGTCAGCTCGGCGGAAGCGGGTTATTGATGAAATAAATAGACGCCAAAAAATATGTGCAGCATTGGTGGCAATTATTTTCGGTGAAGAAAAAGAAAATTCAACAAACAGATCTGTGTGGGTCAAACCTTTTCTCCAACGGCAAAAGCAAAAAGGGATCCATCACAATACATAGCATGCAGCAAGCTCGAGAAACAGCTGACAGGCCTCGTGGCTTTGCTTGTCAGTATCGGCGGCCAATTGCAGAGTCCGGACTTGAAAGTTGATCCGCCATCTTGGATGGGAAGGCGTGAGAGATTCTGGCGGTAAAATAAAAAGAATTTGTTAAGGCAGAAAATCGGGTGGGTCCGAGTGAGCTCTACATTCCAACACTTTTGTCGACTCGGAACCCATATAAAAAGTGTTAAAGGTGGATTCTCTTTGTCGATACGCTCCGCCTTTACATGCGCCATTTTGCCGTTTCCGGGGCTTCCGGAAATATGCTTTGTGAGTTTGTTGTTGGCCGGCGGTCAGGTTTGAATCTCCCTTAACCTTATACTGGGGTAGTGATTTAGCTCACCCTGAGATGTCTGTTTCGAATTATATTCTCCTAGAGGTCGACAGTATAGGGTAGTATGTGCCCACCTGCCTGATGCGGTAACCAGTACCCAGCTCTGCCTGGTTTGAGGTGACTGCTTGCATTTTGCGTATCGCTGCGTAGAAGGGGACACCGCATCTCTGACTCTCGACCTCTCTTTTCCGGCTATGGATCAGCATACCTGGCGATCTCGATGCGACGTGGACTCGCGGAGGATATTCGATGCAAACATACTCTCCCGTCGACAGTTGCATTTTACATTAGGAAAACAGGGTATATAAGTTAAACGTAAACACTTAACACTAAAAGTGCCCTCGTGGAATCGGACCCCGCCCCCGAGATTCCGGTAATGTACGATAGGGAGCTTATTTTCGATAATCTGAAGTGCTAACTTTCCGGTGCCGGTAAGAGGTGTTGTGCATTCATTTATGTGACAGTTGAAATTTTACCTCGTCACACTATATGAAAATTCTGTTTATAATTACCTCAAAAGTTTTTTTGGACGCTGCAGAGTCGGACATACCGAAATACATATATTTGGATTAACTATGATATGTACTAGTTTGTAAATACAAAGAAGGAGATGCTGAAAAATAGAAATGAATAGATTGCGATTGCTCACATTTTCATTTAAGCTATGCGTCCCAAATCATTTATCTTATGTTTAAAACTGGGAGTAGCAGTCATGAAACAGAAAAAAAATAGGTCTAAAGATTTGTTGAATATTTTTTCTAGCTTAGGATGCCCTAACAAAAAACTAATTCACAAGGTTTTGTAAGTAATAAATTAGAAAACGCATATGAAAAAAATTGCATTCCTCCTGCAGCGACTGTTTCGGCAACAATTATGGTATGGCTAAATTCTAAATCCAATCATCCTCAAAATACCCTGGGGTGAAATGTATTTATGGAAGCTCTAAAGGGATCTTTTACTTATGAGAAATCGGTTATTCTTTGCCTTCCATTCGTTAATGCTTCTCCCAGTAATTATGATACACTTTTTACTGTTCTCACGACTGCAGTGGAGAAAAACAAATCTCTTTGAAGTCATTTTTTTACTCATTTTTCCCTGGGGAAGATTATTTTGGAATCCATCGATGTCGCTAAAGAAGAGTGCCAGGAGATAGAGGATATTTTGCTCATGATTGGAGATAAAAATGTTTATAGTATAATGCCTGCACCTTCTTCACAAACATGCGTAGAAAATTTACTGAGCGTGTACAGAAAACCGCGAACAATGGACCAGCAGGTCGGCTTTGGATTCAATACTTTAAAATAATTACGCTGGTAAAGCAATTTATTGAAGCTGAAGGATGTGGAAATTGGTCGCTACACCTAGATTGCACACAGAGTATTCTGTCTTATTTTCATGCCCGCGGATATTTTTTATATGCAAAGTTTGCTTAACTGTACTTGCAAGACTTGGTGAACATTTAGATATTAGTGAATACTTCAGCTAGTTAATATCACCAATTTATATCACCATTTACATTCTTTACAAACCGTCGTTTCGATAAATTATGATGTGGGAATCGATCGGATATGACAATCGAACAGTATTTGATGAGACAAATGAAAATCACTGGCTGTCTTACGTGCGAAAGAGGAATAAATGAGAGTTTTCGGGCCGAATGGCATTACAGGAAACGATACAATTAATTGCCGCAATGCGCGAGAAATTGGTAGTGAATCAATGGCCGCCAATTTTGGCCAGACTTTTAAGGTTGTCAACTTTCAGAGGAAAAATCAAGTAATTCCGTTGAGTGCAATAAGTTCTTATATAAAAGTGAAAAATGACGTGGTAACAGTTAACCCACTTTCTTTATTTCAGGAAATTTACATCCTAAAAAAAATGAAAGGGTTCTGCAGGAATACTTCAGACATAAATGAGCTCCTTATCTTCTTTGCTTGTTTGATGAGTTAAGAATACGAAAAAAGTAGAAATCAAAGCTGTATGATTATTTTAAACCAACTGACGAAGATGCTAAGTTTGGAAGATACATCCATATTGTAGACAGTAGATTTTTTCTTTATTGTATAACCTGGCAACAAATAAAAGTTTAGCATATATTTTTGCAAAGATAGTGTGCGGCAGGATGTATCATCGTCTTCGGTGGCTAGCAGAAATGCTATCAACAATGTCCTGTGAGACATTTTTCTTAAACGAGAGAAATAAAAAATAAATTTATCACTGCTCTTACAAGGAAGTTTACCGACATTACCTACAATTACGCTATGCATGCTTGAAAAATCTGGCTCAAATGCCACCTTCAATATTGCGGCTTTTCCACCCTCGGAAGACGCTACTAAACACCATTTCTACAGAGTGTTCTAGAAGGTTCAGATTTGGACAGGAAACCGCTGAAAACAGTTTCCTATAAATGTCTTCATAGTTGTGCATCTAGATGCAGCTGTCAAAAAGTTAGAATAAAGTGCTCAGAATTTTGCGCAAATTGTTCCGGATAATTATGCTGCAACAGTTATCGGTTGTAGGTGGAAAATGTTCTCAGCGAAGACGCGGGATATGAAAACTATGTTGCACCACCTTTCTATGGAAATAAGCCTACAGCTGTAGGATTATTCTACAATATACAAAAAACGTAACCAATTGCCACGAAAACTACCGAGAAAGGTGAAGCAAGCGAAGATGAAGAAGCAGGCGACGACACTCGCCATGCCGCAGAGAATGACGATAATCATGAGGACGAAGACATGGAAGAAGTTAAAATAACAGAAAAGGAGGCAGCAGAACAACGAGAATACAAACGCAAACGTGCACTTTAATATATGAATCTACAAAATGGCGCAATTAAACAAGGAAGATATTGAAAAAACAGACCTGGTGGATTAGGCCCACTGGGGATATTACCTTAATAAAGTAGAAGTATTAATTGTGAATTTAAATGTAATACAACTATTTCTACTTGTGGATTGGTATTTTGGTAAGTACAATAAACTCCCCTTACAGAAATTGCAGTAAGAAATTACAATTACAAAAACTGTTCGTGAAGCGTAAGGCATCTTCTGATATATCCTTTTCTTATTCCGCATATTCATCACTTTCTTCAATGTCATTTGGAAACGACAGTGATAATGAAGAAATGTACGACGATTTAAGAAAATTATGATTTCAATAGAAAGGTTAGTGATAATCAGATTAAATTTTTTAAATGTTGACTTCTATAATGGTTTTGGAAAAAAGAAATAATGTTTTCTTTAGGACCCTGATTCGGAATCGAAAACCCAAAAGAAACTTTCAAGAAGAGGAACGATTGTTTGTTTTAGTATCTAGCGCTGGTGAATTTCAAATTTTGGGTGTGCCACAGATGGACTCTGCTACCGGACTTGCCCAAGCATGTGTACGATATGTGTAGTTTTGAAACAGCGCTTTGAAAAGGATTTGATCTACTTTGTTTGCAGACATCATATCCCTGAAAAAATGTTCGAAAGTGTATGTAAAGAATCTCTTGGTCCAACATCTGTACCAGACACTTACTCTCTAAATCTTAATAAGTGGTTTTTGTCACTGATTCTCTCAGTGGACTCATTAACCACTGTGCTTCAGTGGATTTTTACTTATTCATCAGTGAGATTCACTTGACAATAAGCGTACCTTCAAACTTAGACATGAAATTGGAATCGGAATGATGGTCCACTTATTATTCAGTGGTTGAATTTGCACGCATGCGCGCTCTTGAAAGGGGATTCCCATATTTGTAATACACCGAGCCACGTGGAATGCTTTTATGTGCAAAATAAAACCAGTGCATCGTGAAAAGTGTCGAATCATTTGGAAAGTCGTGAATCCCAGAATCTCAGGTGAGTATCATCAGAATAAAAGTGATGCGCTCTTTCTTTAAGTTGTTTCTTTAAGTTGTTTTGACCGGTGTTTCGACAATGATTTTAGGTTAGCGACCACATGAAAAAAGTATCATATAAAAATTAATAAACATGTGCTTGATTTGAATTTAATTTTGATTAACAACAACAATATAATTTAAGGCACCCGCAATTAAATCCCAGGTGTGCTGAGGCTGCATTGCGACAGGTGGTTTGATGCAAGTTCTTGGTACAGCGTACAGAGAAAACAAACACCGTGGTTTTCTAATACAGACTCTTGACGCAAAGATTCTCATCACAGGCTCTCGGTATGTATTATGAAAATACGTA
>JAAAKG020115074.1:0-15297 GCA_010014905.2 Druon quercuslanigerum
AATTTTATTTTGTTTGCCCCCCCCCCCCCCAAACTTTTGTCTGGATCCGCCCCTGTCGTATGCCAGAGTATCAGAGCAGGGTCACTTCTCCAGAAAAGACTAAGCAGTAGTCGCAGATGCAATCGAAGGTTTAACGATAAAGAATTATATTCTCGCCACTGGAAAAATCGTCATGCCAGCTAATGTTTTATTCGTCTGAAGAGTTTTCAAGGTTAGAATGTATATCTAATTTAGTAAACAAGAGCTTGAAGATAAACTCACGGAGACAGGTAAGAAAATAAACATAAATTCACACACGCTGACACTTAGACGGCTGATATCGAAAGCCAAGAATAAAATTATTTCTAACGTATGTCCCATCATACCGCATTGCGTGACCGAAGATGAAATGAAGGCTCTAAATATTACTCCAGTTTCTCAAATCACTTGTATCAGAGCAAGCACCAATGGACCAGATTAGGGAAACATAATTAGATTTAGGCGACAATTATATATAAACCTTGAAGACATAACTAACCTTCCGGATCTAACCTCCTTGGATCTATTTTCCAAACAGAAACCTACTTGTTTCTTATGCAGAGAAGAAAAGCACCTTGCTAAGCACTGCCCAATCCAAGATGTAAACAAGGGCTTACGCACGGATTCATTGAACAACACTCAATCTACTCTAAATTAAAGTAACAAAAATGTGGGCGCTGCGGAAACAGAACCTTCATCCTCTCGCAAGCATTTAATGCCCCTCCAAATACTCCCAACAGTGCCACTTGTGAAAGAAAGCACAGCCCACTATCGAGCTCGACACGGCCCACTTATGACGATGAGCAAGTAAATTTGAAAAACTCATCAAATCTCATCTAAGACGGTACTTTCATCAAAGCCTAAGGAAAGCACACCAGGAAAATAGTCAAAATATTGCTTTGGAATGCCAGTAGTTTTCTGAAACGTGAAGTAGTGATACAAAAAGCTCTTAAGCTGTATCTACATGGGACTATGTCTGTTGGTGCAAAACGGAAAACGCCGACTTCTTAGACTTATAGATATTGAAATTATATATTTTATGAAATTTTTTTGAAATTTTTTTAAAATTATATATTATATATAATTCATATATTGAATTTGTGAACTACAGATTATAGACAGGACGTATTCAAGCAGAGGTTTTATTTTAACATTAATTCGCTCTAATTCAGCTTATCGCGAAATTAAAAATATCGACGTTCTCGATAAATCAATTGAAAATTGCGGAATTGAAATTAATCATGCTAACAAAGCTGTTAGTTTAATTACCTGTTACAGAGTCCCAGGTATAAACTTATAAATGATAACATTTGTATCATTATTGGTGATTTTAATGTTCACCCAATGTACGTTAACTTCAGTACGGAAATACACATTTACCATAAAAAAGACATAAGTTAAAAAGCAAAGAAATTACGCTTTTAAGGTATGTTAGGAGAAAACTAAAAATCTCGACGATTTCATAGAATAGAAAAGACTTCTTGCTCTGTCCAAAAAACTTTCAAGAGAAAAAAGAATAAAAGTTAGAACCACCAATAATTTACTAACTGATGGTCGTCCCGTTTAGAATAATTGTGAGATTCTCAAAAAGAAATGGATCAAGATCAATGTAAGTTTCTCAATGTGATTTTCTCAATGTAATCTTCTCAATGTGATTTTCTTAAAATTCCCTTCAGTTCTGTTTTTCCAGTCAAAAATATGATAAAAACAACTAAATTAGTTTTGAAATTACAAATTTTTTATTCCTAAATCTATAAGTGCAATGATGCATACATACCATGCATTATACTTTTTTGTAATTTAACGTCCTACACTAATTCCCGGCATTTCCCGGCTCGTAATTTTCTAGCGAAACTTTACTCACATATCTTCAAAATGCTTACACAAGCTGACTTTTTTTTGGCAAGGTATTGCAAAATTACATGTTTATTATGACAGTTAAACTTTCAATCTCAGTTTTAGGCGTAAGTCTTAGTTAAATAACGGTATAAATGTTTATGCAAATTTTATTTTCAGCGTCATTATAAGTAAGATGATATAATTTGTTGCAAGTATAAATAATTTTCTTTTTAATTCGCTATTACTCTTGACACAGCATTCCCAAATTCAGTAGATGATAATCAATAGAAATTGATTTTTGAAGTTGGGTAACTTGCAAGGGTTGCATTTTTTGTTGCATTTATGACGCTTAGGTATTAAGATGGACGTCAGTACCAGGGGATTTCGAAAGTTAATTCAACAAATTGTTTCTAGAGTTTTACTTGTACCTGACTTTTGTAGTATCCGAATTTTAACTTGATTATTTCGAGAATTAATTCCTCATCCGGCGAGTTTATATTTTCAGGCGTTCATCGAATCACAAAATAACATTTTTTAATCCTTCAAAATTAGATTTTTGAAGAACTACTTCTACTTTTTCGCCTCAGCCTAGCGCTTCTTTGCATCATTGTTGCTCTCGCTTTACATTCCTTGCCGTCTCTTACAAGTATTTCCTTGTTTTCGTGAGCGGTCGCGATCCCTAGCGTATATTTTCTCATTTTAATGGTCTGAAGGTATAAGGGTGAATTTCCGAAATAGAAGTATGATTTTATTATATCCAAATGTTTTTGGATTTTTTCCTGGCGCTTCTGTTGCAGAGTTTTGCTCGAAATATTCAAAATTTCAATGATTGGTTAAAATCGCAAATGTGCTTGAACCTCTAGTCCAATTAGTATCGTCTTGCAAAGTTATTGATTCAGTCCTCGATTCAGTCCGTAAACACTAGGCTTCTGCCTAGTTTTTTTTTGCTTTGTTCTCTGCGTCGAGTTTGTAGATATAATAACCAAGCGTTTCCGAACAGCTTTAGTGAGTACTTGTTTAAGAAATGATGACTTGGGAAACGGTTTAATGGTATAACATAATTTTGTTTAACACTAACTTTTCACGATGTAGTGAAAAAAATTATCAAAATAGAGATCGTTTGACCAATGGACAATATGGTAAATGAAAATTATGATTTATTATTTTCTTCAACTTTTTCATTCATCCCGAAAAATAATAACTTTTTACGAGTGCCTGAAAAAAATTGTTCAATGAAATGCTAAATATTAAAACAATCTAAAAATAGTTAAAAACACTTTGAAACTTGGCATGCATTAAATCATGCACATTTTAACCATTTTTTCATGAATAGGATTGATTTTTGTGCAAATTTATTTCGAAATGTCTTGAAAGAGACTCTTTGCGATCATATTTTTAATAGTGACACAAACTGATAATTATTTAAACAATTTTCTGTTGTAAAGTAGAAAATAGAACTGAGACTTTAGCGTCAATGATAATTGTTGAAAAAAGACTCCAAAAAAATTAATAAACATCTTAAAAACATGAAAAAGGTAGAAAAATATTGAAAACATAAAAAACTTCTTTCATGACTGATACCTTGACGTGGTAAAGGCACTTAACTATTTTTTAATGAAAAAATTGTATAGCAATAGAACAAAAGTCAGTCAAATTAGTATGGCAAAAATACTTTTTAATTCAAACGTTCTGATCATCCTTAATCCTTATAAGTATTTCTTAAACGCCATTTTTACAGGCTCATTAGGTGCATTTCAGCACGTCTAACCTTAATAAACAATTTATTGGACTAACAAAAGTAATTTTTTTAAACTTTGTAAATACTTGTTATGAATAAAGATATGTCTTCTACTATATCTCTAAGAAGAGAAACTATACGGTTCTTTGTATTAATGCAATGTAGAAGTGCTGTTGTTTATCCAATATTAGTAACACTATGAAATACATTATTCAGAAAACGTTTTGCGTGTTGCAAAAGTTAAAAGACTATGACCAAAATGTGTGTGCTTCATTGTATGGAATTTTAGCTACCTATGGTATGTTGTTAACATATTTTGATCAGACCCCAAAAATATTGCACACCTATCCATCAATCATCGTACACTTCAAGTGAAAGCTGGTTTCAAAACTCATTCCTGCGTGCGATGCATATCAGGTCACTATAAAAAGAATGATAGCAAGGATTCTTTTGGAAAAAATTTCTAATTAATTCCGCAAAACAATCAATCCTATTCATAAAAAATGATTAAAATGTGCATTTGTTTATAAAGGTTCTTTAAGAAAGTATCATTTTTGGTCACTGTGAAAAATGTGACCGCAAGGTGTCTTTGGCAAGATATTTCAATTTGATTCCGCAAAACAAATCAATCTTATTCATTAAAAAATCGTTAAAATGTGCATTTGTTTATAAAAATTGTTTTAAACATTGACATTTTTTGGTCAATATGAAAAGCAAGGAGTGTTTAGCGAAACACGTTAAGTTGATTCCGCACAAAAATCAAGATTTTTTATCCAAAAATGGTCAAAATGTGCATTTGTTTACCAAATTGTTTAAATAATTGGCAATAATTAGCCATTCTTAGTTTATTGTAAGCGCACATCATTATCTGTGATACTTTATACAAAATATATGGGTTAGAGTTAGGTAATCATTACGAATCACAAAAAATCACTTTTGTTCATTAATTTATTTATAACATTATTAAACATTATTGTTGTTACTCATACCTACTGAAAATTATTTGTAGTTAGTTATTACATTAATTTATGCCCTTTTTCAATGAATTTGAAAGTCTTAGAAGAAATGGTATCACTGAAAAGTTTAGCAACAAAAAAGTTTTAACTTTGTTGTTAATTAACAAATTTCTGTTAAGTCAAAATAAAATGGAAGCCATACGGTAATTTAAAAAACTTTAAACTCCATTAAGAATTGCACTGCCGGTCGATTTTTGTCCACAAATGATACACTGTGTGGCGGCGGCGTGGCATGAGTTAGATTCATGGTTAGGTAGTGTTTTTAAGTTTCGAATCCTCAGCGAATAATTAGGATTTTTATAAACCACTCAAGCATCGGATTAAATGTATAAGTGACAATAAGTTTGTAGGTGCGTCATAAATTAAGTCTGATAATAATAATATAAAGAATAATCTGTTTCATTGTTAAATTGTTCTAACATATTTTGCATCCACTACAATTTACACTTTCCGGAACTCTGATATAGGTTTCATAACTGCAGCACCGGTACGCGTTATATTGCTTTGGATTTTAAATACTATTAAAACGTTTTATACCTCTAGTGAAAACAGTTCATTACATCAGATAAATAGCTATTTCCGACTTCCACTAAACTGACTTCCATATCCGCTGCTCTTGATTTAGTCCGTAAAAATTATAAAACTTATTTTTTTTGTGTAAATTTCAAAATGTATTCATATGTCAAATATGACTTACTTAGTTTAATCACATATCAAATATGCCAACTTTCCTGGCCTATGTTTTTGTTTTTGATATCATTTGTGACAAATATGATATTTCGTTACACTGTAGGATACAGCTACATGGCAGTCACATAGCGTGAAATATTATGAGTCTATTTTCTTGATTATGTAAGTATATTTAGTGCAATACTGTACTGATTATTCCAAACTGTAGCCAACTGCAACTATCTCTTTCTGCCTTATTTGTTAGACTGAGCGTTGGAATATTCTGTGATCAAGAACTGTCGAATTCTCGATTTTCGAAAGTCACCCCTCTCTTTCTGACACATAAGCTAGAAATATATAGCTGCAGTAAATCGTTTTCAAATTATAGGACATGTCCGTCTCATTTAACACAATGGAAAGGGAGATTCGATTAACTACAAGGGGATCGAAATCCCACCTCAGTAGTGGTAACATGTTTTGAGAATATATACGTAGATACATTACATAAATTGGCTTTGTGACACAGGAAGGCATTATTTTCTTTGCTTAACTAGATAAAAAATCAAGAATTTGAAAGTTATACTCACCGAATGGCTTCAATTTCTTCGTCCTTCTCGGCAAGACGACGCTCAACTTCATGACGAAGCGTGCTCAACTCCGCGGATAATCTTTGAGAACGTTGTTCTTCGATTTTGCGACCCTGTAAGATTTATGACATATTACTACTAAAACTGTACTACTCTGGAACTAAATGGTAGTAAGTTTCTGAGATATATAGGATAACAATATAACGGATGTTTAGAAATGTACTCTACTGATTTTAAAGTCCGATACATGCTTCATAGTAATCTGAAATAGTATGGGCGGTTGTCCTAGCGCAAGTTAAACTGTAGTGGCAGACGATCTGCAAGATTCGATGAGTGAATCCAAGTCTGATTAAATTATTGAAAGGAGCGTTAATTATTTTTTGGACTTTATTTAATTTTTTTGTGAATCCTAACCTGATCACCAGAAATAATGTGGCCCAGATAGCAAACGTGTAGCACTATCTAGTGGCAATTTTTGGAATTAACCGGAAGCTTCAATAAGCTGCAATTAGGGGACTTCCCCCTCCACGACAGTCCCTGGACCTGTGTATACAACCTTCATTAAGAATAACTTCAAGAAATATTTTTTAAATTGTTACACCAAGTGAGATTCTGATATGAGTGTGATTATACACAAAAAATATAAAAAGTTAAAAAATATGAAATAAAGAAATATAAAATAAAACATATTTTGTGCTCATCCTGAAAGTTAAAATGAAGAACAGAAAAAATAGAAAGAAAACTGTATAAAGTAGAATATGCTATCAAACTTTAATCTACTATAAAAATCATTCCAATTATCCACAAATGTTCCTTTTATATTCAAATAATATTTCAAAATTTTTCATTTTGAATAAGAAATGAGTTTTTTTAAATAGATGAAACTGTTTGATTAATTTCAACTTTTAATATATTTTTTTCATAACTTCAAATTTGCAGTTTACAATCAATGTTTAGAAAGTTAGTTAAGAAATTTAAAAAATGAATCTTTAATTGTTAATGAAATTGTAGTTTTTTACTATTTTCAAGTGAAAATAAGAAAGTTGTATTTAAGAACCGCGCTATCGTGGAGTAATACGCATGATGCATCATGATTTCGCAAGTTTTCCAGATTTTTCTGAACATTTTTGATTTTTTCTGTACTGACGATTACACGACACGGGTGTAAGGGCTGTTTTATTTTCGACATTTACATTTGTATTGTTTTATTCATATTACACACTAAACAAACCTCGAGGTTTGTTTTTTTTAAGTACGTGTTTTCCGTGAAAGAGCCTCATATTGATCGCACCATTGTCTTACTCAAGAAATAAAATGAGCCCTAGAACATTAGAATTGTATAATAATGGAAAATTTTGACTAAAGAGAAAGCAAAAACATTAAAATCTGAATAAATATTGTTATATAAACAATTATCACCTGAAATGCTTTATTCTCAAATTCGCCTTTATTATTATTCAATAATTAGTTACAATTAACAATGGAATGATTGTTCTCGATTTTAAAAATCGTTTTAACAATTCTTATTTTCTAACTTGAGATAACTTGTGTTCATCCTAAAACGGAGGTCGAATACTTATTTGTATTTAAGCTTAGAATAATGACAAATAATTCTTCGAAAATCGCATATTATCTACAACTTGTCGCAACCAATTTTTCAAGAGAATTAAAGACAAGCAGTAGAAAAAAATTTAAGTTTAAAAATGCTTATATAGCAATATTTATTTACAGTTTTATGCTTTTGCTTCTTTCTCTTTAGATAAAATTTGCAATTTTTATTTAATACCATTGTCGTAGCACTCTTTTCATTCTTCGACTGATTCTCTACAAATCTGTATAGTACCTTTTTATTGAAAAAAATTTATTTTAGGATTATACAATTAATAATTTTATTAATTATATTTTTACAAATATTTTTAAAAACAAAAACACCAAAAAGATTTTGAGAGAAATATTCAAAGAATAAAACTAGCCATGCAACATTAAGATTAAATGAGAATGGAAGATTTGACCTGAAGGGAGCGCGAAAACATAAAACTGGAAATAAATATTGTTGAATTAACATTTTGAACCTGAAATGTTTTATTCTGTAACAGCAGAAGTGTTAGTGAACGGGGCAGGAAAAGAACTCAAACGCATGGTAATTCTATTGACTGTGCCCGTACCCCGGTTCTCATTGAGACGTCCAGGAGTCGGCAGACAGGGAATCGCTGTTCTTCTGTTAATGAGAATTCCGATTCTTTCCTAATTGTATGGGAACTTTGCTTCCGATATCTTTCCGAACGTTTTAGATTTCTTTCCGAATAAGTGTTAGTGTCCCATTATCTTATTCCGATGCTTTTCGAATGTTCACCTGTGTCTTAATGTTTGGGTTCGTTCCAAATGTTTCTGATTTTTTTCCGAATAAATGTGAAATATAAATTATTAAAGGATGTATTTATTATAGATGCATATATATTTTTTAAATAAATAAATAGAATAAATAATGTAATTTACTAATTAATTTATGAATTTAAAAAATAATAATAAATTTAAGAATAATTAAAATAAATGTATGAATATGATGAAATATAAAAAGAAATATAAATAAATGTAGATAAATTATTTTTAAAAAATTTTTTCAGCTAAAATTATTGATCATCAACCAAAAAACCAGACAGATTAATTTTTAATGTAAGAGTTGTGATTTTTAACCAAAAAGATGTAACTTCCACCTAAATATATGCATTTATGACCACAATAAAAAACGAATTTTGAACAGAACAGTTGAATTTTCAACCGAACAGAATAACTTTATAACAAAATTGCTGAACTTTCAACAAATTAATCAAATTAACTTAATTTTTCTAATTGTTTCCAGTATGTCCCACTGTTTATTTATTCTCTATTGAAAATAAACTGTCGTATAAGGATTTTTCCAAAAAACATAGAAATAGGAGAATTACATAACTATTTTATTATTTTTCATATATATATTTATGTTATTTTTATTACAAAAACAGCTTCACTCAAAAAATAGGTGCACAAAAGATCGTGTGACTGAAAAGACTATGGAAAATAAAGTGTATCCGAATATTTGTATGGTTTTGAACAAAAATCTTAGGAAAAATGCTGTTAATGTTTTTGAGTCGCCATTTTGTTTCTTCCATTTCAATAATATCGATTATGGTAGGTATTCAATTGCACTGAACACGATTTTGAACCAAAGATCATTTAAAACAAAGAAACGGGTATTTAAAATTTACGAAATATTGTGTAGAACTCTATAAAGAAAAAGTGTAATAATGCAAAAATAAGCCATATTTAAAAAAGAAGTATAAGTTAAGAATAATTAGAGAAAATTGAAATCTTGTGCTGGAACGAGGTTATGCCTGTTCTCAGAATTAGTCAAAGCAACGGTTTAAAAGGGAAGAGGTGATTCAAAATCGTAAAGGTCGCCATTTGCACCTCGATTGGTTGATTACATTTGAAAATATCGAACATGTAGAGATCATGTTCGAACTCGTCAACGCGGGTTTGATAGAGGGACAAAGAGTCTCGGCTTGAATAAATCAAATAATTAATTTTATTACAGTGTAGATTTATATCTGCGTTAGTGATTCATTACGCTGTAGACCTTTATCTGCATTTAATAGTAGGTCACGGTGTAAGAAGTCTACATTAGTATTAATAATCACACTTGGTTTCAAATTGTAATAAAGTTAATATTCAAATGTTGAAATGGATAATTTAAGAACATGAAAACTATATATATGTTTTTCTTCTAAAATTTGTTGCATTAAAAATAAAAACTGTAGCTTAAAGTTCAAAATCGCATTTAGAAAGGGCCCCACTCAAGAGCGTACCTAGCTATCAATAGCTAAAATAAGACCAAGTTAATTTTCTCATGAAGTGCACTGATTCTTATTTTGAAAAAAAAGAACAAGTTTATTTTCTAAGCTTCTTCTTTATTTCATAAAGTCAACACAGTACTCAAAAGTTTAAATTGAAAAACTTTCAGTCAGATTAATAAACTTTATAGAATAGATATAGATTCCAAGTGGGGACAATTGATCGATAAGTTCTGGCGTAGAAGATTTCAAAAGTATTATTCTATGAGAACAAGAGCAAGCAGAAGCATAAGAAGCACCAGGAAATGCCTACACAATGGATCAGCTGACATTGTTAAGAAAACCTGATTATACTCTGTACTTCTGGTTTCAGTGCACAACCTGAAAAGATTTGATCAAAATCTTTTGCGAGATGAAAGTAGTCTCATTGATAGAGTACAGCCAAAAAGCGAACGATACTTTAATTTTTATTTGGTGTACAAAACAGACACCATCTGCCGAACTAAAGTATTCTAATTGACGGATAATCAAAGTAAGGCGTTTTTGAAAGGACTTGAAATGGTGGTAAGCAAATTGAATGCTTCATCGCCATCAGTTTCTGTACTTCTAGCCTCTGCATCATCTAAGGTAGCTGAAGACCAACAGCAGACAATGGACGGCTTAATTTCAGAAGAGATAAATTGGAGGAGGGGGAGTTGAGCGAGGTTTTAGCAGAGGAGCAGCGTTACTACCTTTCTTACTAAAAAGAAGTCAAACGCCTTCAGTGTACGTACTACTAGATGATTTGATAACGACAACATCTTTGAAAGCTCAGGTCATAAAAGGTATACTCCAAGGAATGTAAGTAGCCAATGAAAATTTATTGACTACAGCTTAAATAGCAATTTCTCACTGAACTTGGTTCATGATTTAATTCAAAGTAAATTTAAAAATCTCTTCACGGAAACCAAGAAAGAAAAAGAAATAAATATAAAAAATAATAGTTGTATTAGCTTGACCGAACAACTAAAAAATGAATTTTTAGGGAGAGATAACATTACAGTCAAAATCTACAATCTAATATCTAGTACAAACTAATACTAATAACTAATAAACTAATAAACTAATAACTAATAAAATAACTAATAAACTAATACTAATATCTTAGTTGATAAGATCAGACTAAACAGAAGACAAATTTGAACTTTGAGATGTTATTATCATTCACATTGATTCTATTTATTAAAATAATATCATGCATTTGAAGGCACCCAAAGAGATTCTAACGAAGGGGAAAGAACTTAAAAGATTAGAACATAGAGCAACTAGTATTTCTGCTAGAAAAAACTTGCTCATGTTGCAATTCAAAGCCAATAAAGATACAGCAGCAGAATTTTGTGACAAATTCGTTTTTAAGAGTATACCGCCTTCAGCGTGTGGTAGGAGCAGTCCTAAAAATTCTTACAGCTGAATGTGTATTTAATGAAACTGTGACTAAGCAAATGAATTACGATAAAATAAAATAAAATTTATTACAGGCTGATGCAGTGAAGCCCAAGAAGGAGGGTGTTCCTCAGAAAAAGAATATTTCTTAAACAATATTCTGTATTCATAGAACTTGTCAAACAATATATGATCTTTAAAAATATTTGTTTATCAGGAACCAGAAATGTACTTGAAGAACCAAATTATAGACATTTATGTCCCATTATTAAATAAAAGCATAATCAAGGGAGAATACGAAAATCCCTTCCGGATAATTACATTGAAAACAGATATACATTCTGATACCATAAAGAATGAAAACTTTCACCCAAATGTTTCGAACAAACGTGAAACGAAAAGTAAGATTCTACAAAAAATCAAGCGGCTTTGAAGGGAAACAAGGAGGATTTATTGGACGAATTTGCAGCTCCGGATGGATTAAAGGGTTCAGCAGATGAAGAAAACCTTTCCGACCACGATGATTCCTTCGGGGATGATAAATCATGAACTTCGAATTTACAAATGAGCCTATTTGTTTATACTTCAAGATATAAGAGTATATTAAAATTAATATAAATTCACAGTTGATTGCGTTAATAGGTATAATGAAATATAAAATGTTGTTCATTTCTAATAGTTATTTACGACAATTTATAATAGACTCTTTCAAACTCCACACAAAAAATGGTAAAGTTATTTTGTATTAAGAAAGAAAAAAAAAACTTTTTTTTACAAAAAACCTATTTTTCCCTAAAATTTTTAGGATTGGTACTGATGTAATCTACTCATCACAAATTTTCATTCATTTTTTTGTGTGTTTGGTAGAAAAAAGTTATCACAAAAAAAAATTTAAAAAAATTTTTCTCCCGAAAAACAAAAAAATACCAAGCGGAAAATTGATCAAGCAAGAAAAGGTAGGGCTTTTGAGAAAAATATTTTTTTACAAAAATTGAAAATAACTTCACCATTTTGTATAACTTTTATTTTTTTGTGGATTTCTAAAAAGTGTAAAAACTGGATAAACTGAAATGATATCTTATAAATTGTAATAATTACAAGGGTTTTAAAGTAAAATATAGTTTCACTCGTAAAAAATGTAGAACCATCGCTATTTGAATTAAAAAAATACGTGTCTATGTATTTATCACGTAAAAAACACATTTAATAGAAAATTTCATCCTGAACATGTCACCCGCCGGCCTGCATGATTTTAAATGGATTCAGTATTATGTATTATTATAGGCTGTTCCGCTATTTCTACGTCTAAGTGTTATAAATTGCTAATTATAAAAATAAATTGTTTTTATGTAAAAATATTCTTTTTAATTAATTCTTGTATTTATTTAATATTTAATTTTATGTTCAATTTGTTCGCATAATGGTCATTTTCCAGAGGAATCGAAACTGGATTATATAAAATTTATGCTTACAGCTTCAGCTTCTTTGTAAGCAGCAGCCAATTCTTCCCTTTCGTTCTCAAGACGACGAAGTTCCAATTCAAGTTCATGCAGTCTGCGGTTCATATCAGCTAGCTGATTCTTAGCATCATTAAGATCGTCTGAAAATAATTTACACACACACACATATATATTATTGTAATGTCAAAGTGCCTAATAAAGCAGATCTGACAGAATAGGCTACTTTTCGAAAATCGCATTCTTAATATACTATGACAGATCAAATTTTTTTTTTTGTACATATAAATGCTAACATTCTTTAATTTCAGTCATTTTTGAAGGAAGTCGGTTCATTTTGATATTGTTATAAGACCCGCATAAAAAAGCGTGTTCGCTCTTAATATCTAAAGCAAAAAAAGGTGTTGTTACTACTAAAAACAGTACAAAACGCGTTTTTAAATATTTTTAACATTTTAACCCTCCGTGGACCACGTGAGAGAGAGTTTAAACGTTGACCACGTGGGGTCCACGCGGACTCCACTCATTTTTGTGTTGCAGGCGCTGCTGAATCGCATTTTTGCAGCTTCAAGAAATTATAGAAGCAATGTAGGCCTCTATAGAGTGTAAGGCCTCTTAATTTCAAGTCAGAGGGCGTAAAATTATGGTTTCTTGCTTAGAACTTCCGTGAGTGGAACTTATGAGTTATCCCAGGAGACGAATGAAGCTAGAAATTGCGAAAAGGACCTACCTACAGAATACTAGAATGAAATACCAAATCTGGAAAAATATCCCCTTCTGGGAAAGTGGTCAAGAAAGATTCAGGTACTGAAAACGAAAATATATTTTTATTATTTTTCTCGCAGGCACAAAACTGCAATCGGTAAACATGTATCGAGAATTCAGTCTTTAAAAATCAACTTCGCAAGGCCAATTACATTATAAAGAGAAAAAAATCGGCAAGTTCCAATCACCGACGTCTCGAGAACTACTGAGTGGCAAGATACTAGAGGCCACAGAACCTAGATGCAATGGGGCCTAACTATAGAAGCAAAATAGAGTGTCTGGGGTCCGCGTAGATACCACTTGGTCCACGTAGGGTTAAAGTACTGGAGTTTCTTGAATTCGCGACTAATCTAAAATGAAGCAATACGTGCTGCTTTAACAAGCCCAACAGCATTATTGATCAAGTTATTAGAAGATAATTGAAATAATAAAAAATGAGAGAGATAGAGGAGGAGATGTAAAAACACCAGAGCAAATCCCACGTTAACATATCAACAAACTTTCAACGAAGAAGTTAGAGAAAATCACTTGGAGAAAAGGAATTGACAATAAAAGAAACCAGGAAAAATAATCAGCAAAAAATGATTAAAAAGTCGTCGAAGAATCAAATTACGTTTAATATTCGACGTATGGATATAGAATCCATCAAAGATAAAAGAAAACGTAAGGGATTCTAAGGGTTGCATAATTCAACCCCTCTAACGCGTTTGGGAAAAATAATAAGCAAACCCGTTTTTTTCAAACATAAAAAAACAGAATAAAATTATACAGGAGTCGTATTTAGGACGCAAAATCAGTGAAGCAGGCTATCAGAAGCAGATAAAAGCATCCTGTATGGAAGATTTCTTCTTTAAATCTGTCGGCATTTATCAAGGTATCTGGGGCTAACATGCCCTTAACATTGCTACACGTAAGATTATGCATATGTATAAAAGCTTAAATATCAATTCGTCTGTTCTGAAATTATACATATCACGCCATCAAGGCGGAAGCGAACTTCTGAATATCCAGTATCTTCATAACCGAATGCTTCTAAGTACACCTTACATCGTTGCAAATGGCAGAGGTTCTCTCCTAAAAGTGGCAAGGAACTACAGGTTCAAAGATTCCGCCAAAAGCTACTTGACAAGGAAATTCACGGAAACTTGACAGAAATATAGAAGCACACTCCTTGTCAAAAGAGCAAACTTCTACTTTTTTTAAATCATCAGGGCTTAATTCAGGTACAGAGGATTTAATTTTGCGCGTGCCAGAACAATGTAATAATTTCCACTTTAGTGCAGAACATGTCATGCAGACGCTGAGTACCTAGAATGCATAGTATCTGGGTGTCCGACTCACGCGGGAAATATGTATCTCTGCAGACATAATGCAGCCCTAAAAGTGCTTTATTACCATCTTTGTCATTCTTACGGTGTTGGCCGCGACCCTTTCCTGCCAAGCGCTACGAGGGAGATAGAGTTAATTGTCCAAAAAGAGAAGTACCAGATTTTCTGGACCTACAATTTTCGGAAAGTCGACTCGGTTGCACACTCGAGGCCTGAAATCGTTCTCTAAGACTTCGAGAAACGAATTATATTCGTTATCGTAATATCGGCTCCAGGCGACTACAACGTCACTGCTATGAATAATTATCAGAAGTAGATATATCAAAACAGCAAAAGGGACTGTGCACACAACATTTTCTTAAAGTAATTTTCCATCTGATTGGTGCTTTCGGAGGGGCAAACCTATCACTGGTTGGTTGTCATCCTTAGATCGCTTCGTGACCTCAAGACACACGAGGGTTTCTTCGGCCTGTCGCTGTGTTTTCATCTTGCTCGGTTACCACACATCTCAGGGTCGTGAGACGTGCCCATAAGTGAAATTTCCTGCTGTTCTACTGGAAGCCGGTGTCATTTTCATAAATGGCAGTGGCTTCCAGTGGGAACCTTCGGCGTTTGTTTAGCATTTTTT
>JAAAKG020115085.1:0-12629 GCA_010014905.2 Druon quercuslanigerum
CGTAGCAAATTTCACTTTTTGGTTTGAATTCAATTGATTTTGATTAAACTTGAAATATTTATTTTTAAATATTTTCTGTAAAATATTATGGTCTCTTTGGCTCCAAAAATGAACTATTTAATTAAAAATGCAATTTTTTTGGATAAAGTTTAATTTTTATTGTTTATAAATCGACCATTTTGTTGAAAATTTATCTGTTTGGTTCAAAATTCAACTATTTTGATGAAACAGAAACAGGTATTTTGCAAACGAATTTTAATTTTTTGATTTAGTTGAAAATTTATTTGTTTATTTAAACATTTAACTACTTTTTTAAAAAAATTGTATTTTCTTGAATTTTTTTCTTTTTTTGGAAAAAATTAATCTTCTTGGTTAATAATTTATCTGTTTTTTTAAATATAATTATTCGGTAGAGAAATGAAGTACTTGGTTAAAAATTCTATCATTTTCGTTAAAAATTTAACTTTTTGTTTAGATATTTAACTATTTAGTCTGAAAATTTTTCGTTTTGGTTTCAAATCAACTGATTTTGATTACACTTAAAATATTTATTTTTAAATATCTTCTATAAAATGTTATGGTCTCTTAGGCTCAAAAATTGAACTATTTAATTAAAAATGAAATTTTTGTTGTTGTTAAAGTTTAATCTTTATTGTTTAAAAATCGACCATTTGTTTAAAAATTTATCTATTTGGTTAAAAATTTATTTATTTTGTTAAACAATTAACTATTTTCTTAAAAAATTTGGTATTTTCTTGAATTTTGTTTTTTAGTAAAAAGTTAATCTTCTTGTTTAATAATTTATCTGTTTTCTAAATATAATTATTTCGTAGAAAAATGAAATACTTTCTTAAAAATTCTATTATTTTCGTTTAAAATTTCACTTTTTGGTTAAAAATTCAACTATTTCGTTGTAAATTGTATTATTTTTTTTGAAAATTCTTCCTTTTTTGCTTAAATGTTAAACTATTTGGTTGAAAATTTATTTTTGTAGGTCAAACATTCAAGTATGTGGTTCCAAAATCAGTTAGTTTGTTAAAAATTTTAATATTTTTTTTAAATATTCGTCTTTTTGGATTAAAAAATTATTTCTTTTGTAGTAATATCAACTGTCTCCTAAAAAAATTCGTTTTTGGGCTTTAATTTTCAACTATTTAGTTCAAAATACAACTGAACTATTCGGTTAAAAATTTAACTATTTCGTTAAAAATTGTATTATTTTATTAAAAATTCTTCCTTCTTGCTTAAATGTTAAACTATTTGGTTGAAAATTTATTTTTGTAGATCGAAAATTCAAGTATGTGGTTCCAAAATCAATTAGTTTGTTAAAAATTTTACTATTTTTTTTTAAATATTCGTCTTTTTGGATTAAAAAATCATCTTTTTTATAGTAAATTCAACTGTCTTCTAAAAAATTCATTTTTTGACTTTAATATTCAAATATTTAGTTTAAAATAAAACTGGTTAACAGAAGTTAATTTTTTTTTTTTTTTTGAAATATCAATATATGTGACGTAGAACGAAGAAATCAGCTGTAGGATCGAAAATGCTAGGGAATTATTCGATAGGAGATATTAATTATTCAGAATCAATAAAAACCGGAAAATCAATTTTTTTGTAACAGGACTGCTTTATAAATATGAGGATTTATTCTTCTATTTTCGTGACATTTGCCCTCTTTAAAGAACATTTAGGGCTGTTAAGTCTCTTAAAATATTATGTTTTGTCTTTGATTTTGAGCTTTTCTGAAATAAAATCAAAGAAAAAACTTTGAATCAAAGGTGGGGGGGGGGGGTCAAGTTTTGTGTGAAGATCGTTAACGAAGAGGGAGAGGGGTGGGAAATCGTTTTATAAACAGCCACCTTACTATACTTATGCGGAATGTAAAGAAAAAAAAAAAGAAAGAAAGAAAAAGTATTGTATCTCTCTAGTTCGTAAGAGCAGAGGGGGAATTAATCTTGAACTGACCGTCCCTGCATAATGCAGTTCATTCACACGACGTACCGTGTCTTGCTAAATATAATATGGCGTTGGCCCCCGTCCCCACTCTCAATGCCCCCTAATTCAACGCCCCTGTGATTACGCGTCGTCCTCTCCCATTCCCATCCACCCCCCACCCCACCACTTTTCGTCCTTACGCCCACATTTGTATGCGTGAGACCCAATGCACAAATTTCTGCCTGCATTGCCAGGCATATAGTAGAAAATTCAAGATTCTTTCCCTTTTTTTTATTTAAAAACTTCTGACTCTCGAATTTGTTACCATTCAAAAAACAAGTGTATAAATTTTAATTCGTAGAAATAGGTACTAATTGCTTGTTGTTTTCTACAAATTCAAATAACGTCGATTCGCTCGCTGCTAATTAGTCAAACTATGCTATACTCTGTTCAGCGAGAGATTACTCGACGTCGCGCAGTAAATGTATTTCTAGTTACTATTTTAAAGAGCAGTTTTAAATAAATTTAAAAACTGATTTTAAAGTTAGGAGATTTTTATTAAAATCAAATTAATCATTAAATACATTGGAAATAATATTACGTAATAATTCGTTGAAATTAAATTTGTTTAAGAAGTTCGGTATTTCTATAATTCAACTTAATTTATTTTTGAAAAAAGAATAAAAAAAAACGTTTGTTAATATTTATTTTATTGGTTTCAAATATGTCCGCGCTTTTCAGCTCATGCGCAGTTAAAAATTTCAGCACTCTTTAATGGCCATCTATTCGTCACTTATTCTTCAATAATAAACAAAGAACTTGCCCATTTTAAAGAAACGAAAGAAACACCAAAAATAATAACATAATTGACAAAAATATGTTAATTTTTAACAAATTTATGTCAAAATCCATTTATTCAGAAAAGAAAAACCGCGACAGGAGCGAGAGTCACGGCGTCATGGCAGCAGCAGCGTACACGCGCATGCGCTGTATGAGAGCTTTTTAGCGGTATATTCAAAATAAATTTGAGCATACACTTAAAGTTTTTTTTTTTTTTTTTTTTTTTTTTTTTTAAACCACATAAGTACCACTTTTTTCAAAACAAAACTGATGGCTCAAAAAATGTCTAAAATTCCATTGCTTAAAAATGCAAGGTACCTCACAACTAATAATTTTGCAATTATTATATGAGAGAACAATTTTTTTTACTTTCTACGAACTATTAACATTTTTTTAAAACTTTACCATTTTTTTAACATTCGTTCTTTTCTCGTTTAAAACTAATTTCTTTTAACTGAAAATTTAAGTATTCCATTATTGGTAAAAAATGTATAGTTTTTAGTTCAATTTAAATATTTGGTTAAAATTTCTTTTATTCAACATTTTCATTTTGGTTTGAAAATTAAGTTTTTTTAAATTGAAATTTTAGCCATTTGGGTAAACGGTGAACCACTTTGTTAAAAGTTTATTTATTTCTTTGAAGAAATTATGAAGAAACTAATCTTTTTGATTCAAAATTCATTTTTTCGTTTTGAAAAGTTCAATTTTCTGATTGAAAATGCAATTGTTTTGCAAAAATTTGTCTCGTGGCTTAAAAGTTCCACAATTTGGATGCATTTTTTTCTTTCTTGACATGAGAAATCTTTTTTTGTTAAAAATTCGTAATTTTGGTCTTAAAATTTAATTTCTGGTTGGAAAGTCATTTTTTTTTTGTTTGAAGTTAGTTCTTTTTTATTCAAAATTCTATTATTATAATTTTGGTTTAGAATTTATCTCATCTGGTTAACAATATTCTACTATTTGGTTAAAGATTAAACTGTTTTGTTAAAAATCTTTTTTTTTTCCTGGTTCATTTTTTATTAATTTAATTAATTTTTTCATAAAAAATTGATCGTTTTTAGTTAAAAATACAGCTATTAAATTTTTTTGAGAATTCCACTTTTTGTTTAAAAATTCTAGAATATTTTTTAAATACAACTATTTAATTAAAAATTAAATTTTAGGTTAAAAATTTAAGTGTCTTAATGATAAATTGCCTTCTTGCTCAAAAAACTCTACTATTTGGTTAAATTTTTTTCTCTCTTGACTGAAAATTTTTTCTTATTGCAGCAATTTGATATTTTTTTAGGTTAACTTCAAACTTTTTGATAAAAATATTATTCTGTTTTGCTTAAGGATTCTTTTTTTTGTGGTTCAAATATAGTTTTTTAAAATAAAAAAATCATTTCAAATAATAAAAAGTTACTTGTTTTCTATAACAATGCATGTTTTTCTCCTCATTTTCCCCTTTTTCGTGAAATTTTGAAAAAAAAATTACCCTTTTTTGAGCCTTTTTTGGGCTGTGCTCCCTGATCCTGTTTTTTTTTTTTTTCATAAGAAAACATGTTTTCTAGAGAATCTCCTAATTCTAAACTAAGGTTAAATCTGGCAGGTTTATTTTCGTTAAAATAATACGTAGTGCAGTTTCTGGACCGATCGTGCGGCCCTTTAGTCGAAACCGGTTAAGGGTTCCTGTTCCACGAGATACTTTTTACTGATTCTCTCGTTTCCCCGGCAACAGATTGTCAAAATTTAGCTCAATGAACTGTGTCATACTGCACGCCGCAATTTTATACGGAAGCCGCCTGCCTGCACTTGATACGAAAATTAACTCCCCTCCAAACACACACACACACACACACGTTTTGCTGTTCCTTTTTTACATTTTTTTTATCCTCTCAGGCATCTTTCGCTGACGTTTACGATTCACTTTCACCCCTCCCTTTTTTTTAATAAAGCTTGATAAATTTGTAGCCATTTTAAATTTTAATCTGATGCATCATGCATTTTCATTTCTACGATGAAAACTCGTTTCAGTATCTTCTATGGCCGCGTGCAAAACAAGAGCATCGCTTACTACGTTCAGATTCAAACTGAGATATATACGCAATTGTATTAAATTTTTTTCGTAAACCAAGAAAAAGAAGAGTGTATCTTGAAAGAAATGACGGTGCACTGTACAAGTTCATGTAGTTAGAGCAAGTTAGTTTTTTTTTTTTTTTACTTTTGCCGAGTCAGTGAAGAGTCAGAACGGACCTTTCGTTCTACCTCCATATGTTAGAAAAAGAGACATGTTTGATGTTCGAATTTTAAAATGGCTCCGGAGTCCTGCATACATTTTTAGCACTCAAAAATTTTAATCTGCACCTTTATTTCTATACATTGAAAATAAAACTCGTTTCTAATATTTCTACTATTTCTGCCGTGCAACACAAGAACATCGCGGCCTATATTCAAATTTGAAATGCGATGTACTATACGATGCTCTGTACTAGTATACGATGCTCTGTATTACTGTACGCTGATCTATAGTAGCATGCGATGCTATGTAGTAGTGTACGACGCTCTGTACTGTACGATGCTCTATAATACCATACGATGCTATGTAGTAGTGTACGATACTCTGTAGTACCATGCGATGCTATGTAGTAGTGTACGACGCTATATAGTAGTGTACGACTCTCTATAGTACTATACGATGCTCTGTATTGTACGATGCTCTATAATACCATACGATGCTATGTAATACTATACGATGCTCTGTAGTGCCATACGATGCTTTGTACTACTATACGATGCTCTGTAGTAGTGTAAGATGCTCTGTAGTAGTCTACGATGCTCTGCACTACTATACGATGCTCTGTAGTAATGTAGGATGCTCTGTACTGCTATACGATGCTCTGTATTACTACGATTATTATTAGTACGATTATTATTATTATTATCAGTACGATGCTCTATACTAACATGCGATACTATGTAGTAGTGTACGATACTCTGTAGTACCATGCGATGCTATGTAGTAGTGTACGACGCTATATAGTAGTGTACGACTCTCTATAGTACTATACGATGCTCTGTATTGTACGATGCTCTATAATACCATACGATCCTATGTAATACTATACGATGCTCTGTAGTACTGTACGATGCTATGTAGTGCCATACGATGCTTTGTACTACTATACGATGCTCTGTAGTACTGTGGGATGCTCTATAGTACCATACTATGCTCTGTAGTAGTGTAAGATGCTCTGTAGTAGTCTACGATGCTCTGCAGTACTATACGATGCTCTGTACTACTATACGATGCTCTGTATTACTACGATTATTATTAGTACGATTATTATTATTATTATCAGTACGATGCTCTATACTAACATGCGATACTATGTAGTAGTGTACGATGTTCTGTACTGCACGATGCTCTATAGTAGCATGCGATGATATGTAGTAGTGTACGATGCTCTACAGTATCATGCGATGATATGCAGTAGTGTACGATGCTCTGCAATACCATAAGATGCTCTGTACTATTGTATATAGTAGCGTGCGATGATATGTTGTAGTGTACGATTCGCTGTAGTACCATACGATGCTCTGTACTATACGATGCTCTGTAGGATAACTGTAGGATGCTCTATAGTACCATACGATGCTCTGTAGTAGTGTAAGATGCTCTTTAGTACTATACGATGCATAGTAGCATACGATGCTAGTACGATGTTCTATGTAGTACTGTATGATGTATTGTGGCACTGTGCGATGCTGTTTATAAAAATCTAAGAATGAAAAAAACAAACATGATTTTTTCAGTACTTTCTTTATTAAAACAAACAATGAGACCAATTTATTCAATTCGAATCCAGCATTCTGTTCGAGTCGCATGCAGCTTGTGCATAGGGAGGAATCCGGAAGAATTTCCTCTTTGAAAATTAATATTATTTGATTATTATTTGGTAAAACTTTCAAGGTTGAAATCTTGAATTTTAAAATTTAAAAATTAAAACTTAAAAATTTGTTAATTTAAAAGCTCAATAATTTACTAGAATAAAATGGAAGCCTATATCACTTTTTAATTAACCAATTTTAAATTAGAATATTTTTCAATATTCTCTTAAAATATTTTTTAAAATATAAATAATCTCATTAAATGTTCCCAGGAATTTTTAGAAAATTTCTGTATCTTGTTTTTCTTTTTAAATTATTTTTATTTTTATTTCCTGTTATCTTGTTTGTTCATCATAGTACACTTTTCAATTAAAAAGAATTAATTTTCAACTAAAAAGAAAATTTTCAATCTTCGACCAAAAAAGACGAATTTTAAGAAAATATTTGAATATTCTATGAAATAATTGAATTCCTAACTAAATAGATTATTAATAGACAGATAATAGACTTCAAGTAAGAATAATGCAATAATGTAAATAATAATAATAATGTAAAATCAATACAATATAACTTTTGAAGAAAATATTTAAATATTCATCAAGGAATAGAAAGGGTCTAGACGGAGCCCTACTGATCGTCGGGCGATTAAAGGGCAGGCTCGTTCGGGGCCTACTCGGAAGTTCTAGCTAGAACCTGCCTAAAATAGCGTTACAGAACTAGTCAGACCCCCTCCATTTTTCCCGACGAGCGCGATGCACTATAGTGATGTACGATGTGCGGAAGTGATGTACGGTACACTGTAGTGATGTACGATGCAGTGTAGTGATGTACGATGCAGTGTAGTGATGTACTTTAGTACCAGGCGATGTACTGTAGCTATGATGCTAGTACGATTCACTGTAGCTATTTTGCTAGTACGATGTTCTGAGGTACTGTAAGATGCTCTGTAGTAGTGTAGTACTGTACGATGGAATGTAGTGATGTACGATGAAGTGTATGATACACTGTAGTACAAGACGATGTACTGTAGCTATTATGCTAATATGATGCACTGTAGTACTGTAAGATGCACTGTACACGATTGGAACTAGTAATATCTCTTTTTATCAAATTAATAGTCGTGAAAGCTTAAAATCTGTTAGTCATCCTTTCTGTTTGAAATATTTTTAATTACATTATTCGTCCTTTTTGGCTAAAAAATTTCATTATTTGGGTGCAGGTTGAATCACTTTATTTAAAAAATTGATTTTTGTTGAAATTTCATCTAGTACGTTGAAAGTTTAATTAATTTATTGAAAATTCAGTTTTTTCGTTGAAGATTGAATTATTTTGATCAAAATAACTTTTTTAACTGAAAGTTGCATTATTGATCGAAAATTTACCGGTTTTAGTCAAAAATTCATATTCTCTTTTCTCTTTTGTTAAAAATTTATTTTTGCAGCAGAAAATTTCAGTATTCTGTTAAAAATTTAACAATATTGTAAAAAAAATTATTTCTGGTTCAAAATTTGACTGTTTGTTAACATTTTTCTATTTAAGCAAAAAAATCGTATTTTTTAAATTCACCTTGTTATGAATTGAATATTCTTCCTAAACAATTTTTTTTTTAAATTCAACGATTTTTGGGTGTATTTTCATTTTTTTGTTTTTTTTTTTATTTAAAATTTGATCATTTGGGAGAAAATTCATCTTTGTAGGTTAAAAACTCAACGATTTGGTTAAAAATGAACTATTTTGTTTATAATTTAATTACTATATTGAAAATTGAAATTTAATTGGCTTAAAATTCGATAAGTCAGTCAATTTCATCAATAATATATTTTGGGGATAAAAATAGCATCTTTTTGGTTAAAAATGATTTTAATTGTTTTGGATACAAAATATAAAAAAATTTGTTAATGTAGATCTAATCAAAATATACATTTTTGGTTTTACTATTAATTTATTTTTTTTTAAATATCAACTATTACATTTTTTGTGGAGAATTCATGTTTGTTAGGATGATAATTCAGTTATTTTGTTGAAAATTCAACTCATTGGTTGAATATTGAACTATTTTGTTTAATATTCCCTTTTCTGGTTAAAAATAAATATTTTTAGGTGCAAAATTCAACAATTTGGGATTTGTTCTTTTTTCTTTCTTTGTGATTCGCTCCTTTTTCTTCTTCATGTATTTTAATGAAAATTATTTTTTTGTGTGACAAATTAACCTATTTGGTTCAACATTTTTTGGATTTAAAATGAATTTTTTAAGGAAAATGTAACTTTTCCATTCCTGGTTGAAAATTGATTTTTTTAGTTGAAAATTATCTATTTTTAAAAAAATCATATTTTTGGGTGGTATAAAATTAAAAATTTGGGATTAATTTTTTTTATTTTTGGGCTGAAAAATCTTTCGCTGTTGAAAATTGTTTTTTTTTTATTTCTAGATAGTTAATTATTTTAGATAAAAAATCATCTCTTTGGATGAAAATTTGACTATTTTTTTGAAATTTCGTATTTCTATTGTTAAAAATTAATTTTTAATTGAAAATTCAACTTTTTGTTTGAATATTCGACTTTTTGGCTTAAATATTTAAGAGTTTGGTCAAATCTTTATCTTTGTATTTTAAGAAATAAACTGTTTGTGGGTGTACTTCCGAAAAGGTAGAACCTCCGATTTTCCTTAAACTCTGTATACTTATGTATTTTGACGCGCTGATTACGAATATAATAGTGAAAATCGGCGGAACTTTGATTTTCATGATAAAACCATAAAAATCATGGTTTTTTGCGTCTATCTCATGTAATCTGCAAAATTTCATAAAATGTTTCAGACAAAAGTTATGGATCGCATAAAAATACATATTTTTTGTTCAAAGAATTTTCTTCTACGAGTGATATTTTCCGAGAAAATTAGAGATACATCGATTTCCGGCTACTCGTGGGAGCGGGAACGCAACCCTGTTACTGATCGCAGAGATAATGTAAATTTACACCCCTACTCCTTTTCAAAATACTTCCAGGGGCGGGAAGGAATCCCTGTTACTGATCACAGGGATAATGTAAAGTTGCACCCCTATCCCTTTTCAAAATACTTCCAGGGGTGGGAAGGAATCCCTGTTACTGGTCATAGAGATCATGTAAAGTTGCACCCCTATCACTTTTCAAAATACTTCCAGGGGTGGGAAGGAATCCCTGTTACTGGTCATAGAGATCATGTAAAGTTACACCCCTATCCCTTTTCTAACGACTTTCGGGGATGGGAAGGCACACCTGTTACTGGTCACAGAGATAATGTAAAGTTACACCTCTACCCTTTTCAAAAGACTCCCGGGGTGGGAAGGCACCCCTGTTACTGGTCATAGAGATAATGTAAAGTTACACCCCTATCTGTTTTCAAACGACTGGTGAAGGCGGCAAGGCACTCCTGTGACCAGAATTCGATGTATCTCTAATTTTCTCGAAAACTATCGCTCGTAGAAAAAAATTCTGTAAACAAAAAATGTGTATTTTAATGCGATCAACAATTTTTGTCTGAAAATTTTTTTAAATTTTTCCATATTACCTGAGATAAACGCGAAAACCATTATTTATTCGGAGTTAAAACAAAATCGAAGGTTCTACCTTTTCGAAAGTTTATCCCTTTTTGTTTGAAAGTTCAACAATTTGGCTGTAAATTCCACTGTTTGGATAAAAATTAATTTTCTTCTAGAAGATTCAACTCTTATTTAGTTGAAATTCAACGGATTTTTGTTGAATTTTGATTTTTTTAGTTCAGAATGAAAATACCTTGTTAAAATTTAATGTCTTATTTTAGTCGAAAATTCGTCCTTTTGGATTGAAAATTGATCTTTTCTGGTAGAAGAGTCTTTGTTTATCTCGAATTTGATAAAAGTTGTAGTTAGCCCTGTTCTAGTTTTGCACGGCAATATATTGACTAAATCAATATCGTATTTCAGTAAAAATAAAACTTCTTCTGAATGAACGAATGAATGAACGAATACCGATGTGATGGGTCTGAATCGGAATTAATGTGGCGTGGGAGCTGATAATATGGTAATTTGATTAATTAAAGTTTTATTTGCTTGTGGGGGTGGGAGAATAATTCTATATCAGGGGTGATTAAATGAATCGATTCGCATGAGGTGCGTGAATGTCGTAAATGTAGATACTCAGTTCTCGACACATATCCAATCCAACCGATGTGGTCTAATCGGTCAATTGGAAACGGGTCTCCCTATGCCTCGATGCCTTATCCCTTATCCCTTTGGGCCACGAGCTGGAGAGCCTGCAGAGGCCATTAAACTGTCTACGAACGTAGAGGCAGGGGATTTTTACAACGCCCAGGCCTACCTACTCCCCCTTATACTCTTACTCTTACTCTTATCTTTTTTTTTATTCTTTTTCTTTTTCTTTTCCTTTTTGCTCCTCTTCTTGTTTCTTTCTTGTATAGGATCCTCCTTTTTTCTTTCCTCCGATCGCTCGACGACATTGGCGTCAAGTCACGGGGACCACCGACCATCTCTCTATAACCCTATTAAGTTTCACTGGAAAATGTCTTTACTTTTTTCTTCTTGTTTTATAGCGTGCACAAATTCTGCTCGAGAAGAAAAAGCCATGCACTTTAGTCACAATTAGGAGTGCACTACCACTTAAAATCTAGGTAAAACAATCTGATTAAAAAGAGTATTGTCTTAAAAATTGATTAACTCTACAAAAATTAGGTGGGAAAGATTTTTTTTCACTGTCTTTACTTTTTTTTTCTTTTTTTATAGTGCGTACAAATTCTTCTCGAGAATAAAAAGCCATGCACTTTAGTCACAATTAGAAGTGCACTACCACTTAAAACCTACGTAAGACAATCTAATTAAAGAGTCTTGTCTTAAAAATTAATTAACTCTACAAAAATTAAGTGGGAACGATTTTTTTTAAACTGTCTTTACTTTTTTTTCTTTTTTTATAGTGCGCACACATTCTGCTTGAAAAGAAGAAGCCATGCACTTTAGTGTCAATTAGAAGTGCACTACCACTTGCAATCTACGTAAGACAATCTGATTAAAAAGAAACTTGGCTTAGAAATTGATTGACTCTACAAAAATTAGATTGGAAAGATTTTTTTTTAACTTTCAGAAAGCTTATTTAATATCACGTATATTCTGCTCTATTTGAAATGGATTCGACTCATAGGGACTAAGAGAGCATATTAGAAAAATTTACCAATTTTCCGCTTTTGGCCAATTTTCTATTCTCAGCTATCGCTCTCTGCATACTTTGAGGGGAAGAATGAAAACAATTGAAACTTTGCTAAATTAAAGATTCCAATCCCTTTTTTAAAGTGGGACCGAAAACAGAACAAAATATTGAAGGGTTCTCGATTTAGCATTAGAAATGTAGAAGCGTGCACAAGATGAAAATCGGTTGGTCAAGCATCAGTCGAGCACAATTAGAAGTACAATTCCACTTAAAATCTACGTAAGCCAATCTGATTAAAAAAGAGGCTTGTCTAAGAAATTGATTAACTCTACAAAAATTAGGTGGGAATGATTTTTTAACTGTCTTTACTTTTTTTTATAGTGCGCCCAAATTGTTCTCGAGAAGAAAAAGCCATGCGCTTTAGTCACAATCAGGAGTGCACTACCACCTAAAATCTACGTGATTAAAAAGAGGCTTGTTTCAGAAATTGATTAACTCTACAAAAATTAGGTTAGAAAGATTTTTTTTAACTGTGTTTTCTTTTTTTTCTTTTTTTTATAGTCCGCACAAATTCTTCTCGAGAAGAAAAAGCCATGCACTTTAGACACGATTAGGAGTGCACTACCACCTAAAATCTACGTCAGAAAATCTAATTAAAAAGAGTCTTGTCTAAGAAATTGATTAATTGTACAAAAATTAGGTGGGAATGATTTTTTTAACTGTCTTAACTTTTTTTATAGTGCGCCCAAATTGTTCTCGAGAAGAAAAAGCCATGCGCTTTAGTCACAATCAGGAGTGCACTACCA
>JAAAKG020115096.1:0-38579 GCA_010014905.2 Druon quercuslanigerum
CGAATATTCGACATTCGACGGACGCGCCGATCGAATCGAATTTCGGATCGAATTTTTTTGCACACCTCTAATGTAAATACTATATTGAATTCAAGAAAAAAAAATGTTTTTTCGAATGGAAAAAATGAATTTTAACTAAGAATTCTCTGACAAAAAAGATAAATTGCGACTCAAAAAAGACGAATTTTCAACATAACAGTTGTTATTTTAAGAATTAATCTATAAAGTTGAGTTTCCAACCAAATGGTGAAACTTTGATTTTCCTATCCAAAAAGATGAATTTTTGCCCAAGAAATATGACTTTTTAATAAAATATGTAGTTGAATTTTCAAACAAATAATGAAACTTTCAACAAAAAAGTTTAATTTTTAACGAAATAGTTACATTTTCAATCAGACAGTTAAATTATCAAACAAGAACTTTTCTACCGAAAAAGCTCATTTTAGACCAAAAAGTTGAACTTTTAAAACAAAAAATAGAAATTTTCAATGAAACATTCACATTTTTAAAATATGACTTTAACAAAATAGTTGAATTTTTAACGTACAAAGATATACTTTCAAATAAAAGAGATAAATTTCCAATCAAATAGTTGAAATTTCAAATCCAAAAATAAAGTTTGTAACAAAAATAGAATAGCTACATTTGTTGTAAAAATTAAATTTTCAATCAAAGAGATGAATTCTAAAAAAATATTATAGTTGATATTTCAACTAGAAAAAATATATTTTTGAAATCCAAAAAAGTTCTATTCAACCAAAAATGACGAACGCTCAACAGAAAAGTTTTATTCTCAAGCAAAACATAACAATGTTTAATTTAAAAGATTAATTTTCTATAAAAAAAATTTTTTAACCAAACAGATCAACTTTCTACAGAACAGTTGAATTTTGAACCCGAAAATATAAATTTAAAAAAAAAATTTTATTAATAGTTAAATTTTAAATTAAAATGATCAATTTTCAAACTTAAAATACAATAATTAAATTTTTAGTTTGAAGAATATTAATTTACTACAAAAAGGTACGAATCTTCAACAAAATATTTCAATATTTAAAGAATAAATGGAATTTTTGACAAATTAGTTCCACTTTCAACCAATACAATTAGTTCAATCTTTAACCAAAGAAGATTAATTCTTAAAGAAAAATCTAAGAATTGAATTTTCAACTACAAAGATCAGTTTTCAGAAAAAATGTAATAGTTAAATCATCAGTTAACTTCATTAAAAAAATTTTAATTCTTTTTTTCCAAACTTTTAAACAATTTTTTAAATGATTCAAAGTTTTTTCAAATCCGACACAATTGAAAAAATTGTTTCAATTTTGAAAATCTTTTACATTTCCCTCTTTATAATAATTTATAAAAATAAAGCCATTTTAAATTTGCTTAGAAAATTAAAAAAAAAATTCTTTCACCTCAATACACAACATTTTAGGAAATCATTTCAAATTTTTTTTGAATATCTTCAACAGTGCTCTTAAAATTATTTTTTTTTTAACTAAAATTTATTTGAATGTTAAATTCTATTTATTATGTTAACTTTTCAAAAACTTGAATAACCCCCTTAAGTTGTTGTTCGAAATATTTAAAAATCTACAACAATCTAGCCGGAAATTTACAAAATAGTAAGAGATTCAATTTTGAAAACTAAAATAACGTCTACACTTTTAAAAGATATTTTTAGGAACCATGAGAAAGTGTCAATTTGGTGACTTTTGATTTGTTTTTAATACCATAAAATAAAAAATTACAAAAATGGCGGCTATTTTTATTTTCTAAACAAAGAAAACTTTTACAATTTTTCACGTAATCTCTTGCAACTTGTGTAGATGTTTAATTGTGAGGTTTTATATATTCTTGACCCTGTTTTAAATTCCTAAATCAAAATCCAACAAAAATGGCGGCTACTACAGGAAACTTTCATAATTTTTAACGAAACCTTGCGCAAATTTCACAGTCATCATTTTGCCATAAATTTGTGCACTCCCTCTCAAACTTTTTCTGAATCGATAAATTTTAAACGAATAAGATAGTGGATTTAAAAATTTTAAAACAAACCCTTTTAAAAAAGAATGAAAAAGTATAAATCTTGATGGTTCATATGCTTATCATTTATCTTAAAAATCTTACATTTGAAATTTAGAGCATGGCGGTTATTTAAATTTTCTAAACAAAGAAAACTTTTGCAGTTCTCAACATAATTTCTTGTAACTTTAATCAATGTAAAATTATGTAGATTGATATGCTATAAACTCAGTTTTGAAGTGACAGATCTATATTTTACAAAATTGCAGCTATTTTAATTTTCGAAACAAAGAAAACTTTTTAAATTTTCAACCTAATCTCATGAAACTTTAGAAAAGGATTAATTATGAGGTTTTATATGTTTTTTACCCTGTTTTCAAGTTACAAATTTAAAAAAAGCAAAATAGCTTCTATTCATATTTCAGGAATTCTTGTAAAAAGGGGAAAGAGGGGAATATGGGAAAGAGTCTGAAGTCTTCTTAAATGATATTTACTTATTAACAAACCCCATCTTCTTGTTCGATGCACTCCCCCAAAATGTTACAAAGCCTTCTACATATTTAAACCACCAGCAGCAGCTTTTAACTTCTTGTTCAAAAGATTAGCCGAACTTTCATGGCAAATTGAGATCACAAGAGGAGTAAAGTTGTACGGAAAACTCTTAACTTTATATTTATCTTGGGAAGCGTCCGTCGAATTATTAATACGGAACTGAAGGGATGGAAAGTCAAGTTTCAAGTTGAATAAGAGAGCTTGCAAGCTTCAAGTTCGCTTCATTTAGGAAAGGGTTCTAATTAATTACAGGTTCAGCGACCATCCTTTCAGTCAAATCGACTGGAATGCCTGACCCACCCAAGAACCCTCATCGGCCCATTAAACGACCCAAATTAGCGGCGACCCGGAAACTACCGCTCAGCATAGAGAAACGCTGTTCTTAATTAAGATGCAGTCATAATTATCACAATCACAGTATCACAATCTACACTCTTCTGGTATTTTTTTGACTTGCGATTCGCTAACCTCTTTCGCACCGCGTTTACAGCAATAAAATTGTTGGGGGGGGGGGTAAGAATAGTAGGATTTTAGCCCCTTCTCTTTCGTCATCTCAATCGAGAATATAAAACCTTTACATTATTTTTTACGAAAATAGAGGAATAAATTCTTTTAAGTAAAATTAATGTGTAGGTATGACGTTGAATTAAATGTACAAATCAAAAAGTCGATTCTTTTAGAAAACAGATGACTTTTAGAACTAAAAATTTCATCAAAGAAAAAAAATATTTAAAACTAAACAGTTGAATTTACAGCCAAATAGTTGAAATTTCAAGCAAAAGAAAATGTCAACGTATTAATAGAATTTTCAAACCAAATTCGATTTTTTTTAGAACAATGGTCAATATTTAACAAAGAAAGATAAATATTCAATAAAGAACTTTTCTAAAAAAAGACTAATTTTCAATATGAAACGATAAATTTTATGTTAAAAATGATAAATTTATAACGGAAAAGTTAAATTTTAAGTTAGAACAAAATTTTTTTTAAACTACGAATTTTCTATAAAGCAGTTAAATTTTTCGCACAAAAAAAATAATTCTTATCAAGAACTTTTCTACTAGAAAATATGAGAGTTCAATCCAAAAAGCGACTTTTATATGTAAAAAGAAAGAAAAATGAACTCTCAACCAACAAAGATGATTTTTTAAGAACAAAATTATTTATCAAAAAACCATTCGATTTTTCAACACTATAGTTAAGTTTTCAACCAAAAATTAATTATTAACGAAGCAGTTTAATTTACAATCATTTAGTTGAATTTTCGACTTAAAAAATGAAACAGTGAAATTATCGTTCACAAAAAAATAAAAAAACGAGAGATGTAATTATTCATATTTGCACAAAATGGATTTAAACATTAAATCGAGAACCAATGAATTCAAGAAAAAATATGAATTCAAAACGAAAAATGAAATAGTTTATGTTTTAACCAAAAAGATTTTGAGAATCATTTTAGAATTTTTAAAGAAGAATAACAAATTTTCAACAAAAAAAAGTTTAATTTTTAAGCCAAAAGAAAAATAGTTTAATTTAAAAAAAAAGTATCCATTTTAAACAAAAAGAAACGGATTAGTTAAATTTTTGATCAAAAAGTTCATTTTCAACTAAAAAAAAAAATTCTCAGCGAAAAATGTAATAATTGAAAAAAATTTAAAAAAAAAAAGAAATTTGCCAACAAACCGAAAAAACGAATTTTTAACAAAATAGTTATATCTTCAACTAATAAAATAATTTTTTAACAAAGTAATTTAACTTATAACCAAAAAGCAAGAATTATCAATGAAAAATGTCATAGCTGACTTTTCAACTAAAACCAATCAATTTTCAGTCAAGAATAGTATTGTCAGATGTTAAGAAAATTAAATTTGAACAAAAAAAAAATCAACAAAATAGTTCAATTTTAAACCAAAAAATGAAAAAGTCAAATTATCATTCACAAAAAATGTAAAAAAAAAATGTAATTATTGATAATTGTACAAAAAGGATTTAAACATTAAATCGACAACCAATGAATTCAAGAAAAAAAGATGAATTCAAAACGAAAAATGAAATAGTTTATATTTTAACCAAAAAGACGAATTTTCCACAAATTGGTTGAATCATGAGCCGTTTGAACTTTTAATCCAAAAAATAAGAAAAGCAATCATTGTTGTTAAAAACCTGATTGGATAAAAAAATAAATTTGTCCCCTTTTAACAAGAAAAATCATAGGAAACCTTATGCGAATTGAGAATAATTTTAGAATTTTTCAACAAAAATAACAAATTTACAAAAAAAAAGTTTAATTTTTAAGCCAAAAGACAGATAGTCTAATTTTTTTTATAGAAAACGATCCATTTTGAACAAAAAACGGAATAATTAAATTTTCAGATCAAAAAGTTAATTTTCAACTAAAAAAATTCTCAGCGAAAAATGTAATAATTGAAAAGAATTTTCAAACGAAGAAATTTTCCAACAAACCGAAAAAACGAATTTTTAACAAAATAGTTATATCATTAACTAATAAAATAATTTTTTAACAAAGCAGTTTAACTTATAACCAAAAAGCAAGAATTATCAATGACAAATGTCATAGCTGACTTTTCAACTAAAACCAATCAATTTTCAGTCAACGAAAAAAAAATTCAACAAAATAGTTAAACAAATTCAATCAAACAAAGTCAATCAAATATTAGAGTTTTTAACTCAAAAATTCTAATAGAAAAATTACAGTAGAGTATTTAGTTAAAAAGAATAAACTTTCATCCAAAAATACAGTTAAACCTGGATTTCGTGATCCTCCATTTCATGTTTCCAAGAATCAACACCGCGTGGTGGGGATAGGTGAGAGGAGCTGTGAGAGGATGTGCGGTGCTCACTCAAGCGTCACAAGACGGAGAGAGAAACAAGAGAGAGAGGGTTCTTTTATTTCAGTTCGGATTTAAACGAAAAACGAGAAAAAGCGTAAGTTTCTTGAAAAGATGGGAAATTAAAAAAAAAGAGAGGAGGAAAATAGGGGGGAAAAAAGATTCAAATGTGGTAGGATTTTAGACTTTCTCTTCCGGGAGAGAAAATTTTTATTAATCATTTTAGAGAATGTCCAAGAGGTGAATTGCAGAAAATAAAATCAATAAGCGAAACGGATGCTATAAACCAAGATCACTATTTCTAGCTCTTGCTATTTCCAGAGATGCGAATCGTTGTTATGACCCATATTCCATCTATAATATTTAGAAAAGGCTTTAAAATAACTTTCAGATTTACGACTATCCATGAGAACAGAGACTAACAAAGGTTGGGAAGTTTGTAAAACAGACATACTCCATTACATCAATGAACATCATTAAAAAAAGAAATGGAACATCAAGCGAAACGATTCGCAACTTGAGATAACATTTCATGGATAATTAGATGATCCATCTTAGGATGGAAGCAACCTGATCATTGATACATAAATCGGATAATGATCTCCAATGGAGAATGTTGATAGCAGTAGAGTTCTAGATCCCTTGATTGATCAGATCTAAATCATACATGATGCCACCGAGTGATATGTGTAGACAAGGAATGTGGCTTTGACCGTCAATCGAGTTCTTCAATCAGCCTCTCATGATTCGAAAATCCATTGTGAGCTTCTCTTGCTCTAATGACTTCAGCGCAAATCGCTCACGGTGTAACCTCTTTTGCGTCAGAGGACACGTACAAGAGGGCGTGACAATGGAAGTACTTCAGTGTGCGTGATCTTGGGTGTCCGTATGCGAAGATCAAGATCATAGGTATCACGTACCGACGTGATCCTGGCACGTGAACTGGTTTTGAACACCATGAGTAGCAGAGGGTAAATTAGAAGATAGGTCGTGCGCGAAAAAAAAAGTTTGCTTATAACAGAATTCACTGAAGAAATTCAATTTATGCTATGAACATCATTCAAAAACTGATGATTGGATAATGTGGATTTCTGCTACAGACCTGACTGATCTGGATAGGTTCCAGGCCTGCTAGAGAAAACCTGTTTCAAAATTAGATAACTTTTTAAGGGTTTCCGGGCCTATTTTAAAAATTTTAGGTCAACTTATTCAAAAATCAAGTCAATTTTATTCAATTTAAACACACCGTCCCCATGCCTAGTGAGTATCAAACTGATAAACTGCGAGGTTCGAAGTTTTGGTGATATTAGACCCTAATTAAACGTTATAAAGTATCAAATTTATTATAGAACTTATCAATCTTATGTAATAAAGAACACACTGAAATACACTTTGATGACATTAATATTTCACTTTTTTTAAAGAATGTACCATGAGTAACAAAAAACTTTTTAAATAAAGTACTTATCCTAACTCAAAAAATTGGTGTCATTATATGTCTCGAAAATATTTCAATTATTGTTGTTAAAAAGCTGATTGGATTGGAAAAATAAATTTTCAAATAACACCTTTAAACAAGAGAAATCATAGGAAATGCGCGCCTAAATTAAAACTACTTTCTTTCGTCGTAAATTAGCATTTTTAAACAAAAATCATCATCAAGATTCCTAATTTTCATTAATTTCGTGTCACTGCTTTACAACGAAAATTGGATTTTTTAATCCTAAATTATGAGATTTCAAAGATTAAATTTTTATCAACAAATTACTTTTTTCGTGTTTTCAGCGATTTTGGCTGAAAACTGAAATTTTTAAACAAAAATCATAAGATTTTAAAAAACCGAAATTAAAAAAAAAATAGTTAAATTTCAAAGATCATTCATCATCCTTCAACAAATTTAGGTTATGTTGGTGCGTTTCGCATGAAATTGGAATTTTAAAACAAAATCCATTAGATTTAAATGCAATTTTTTTTAAATAATAAAATTTACAAGAATTCAATTTTTTCGGAAAAAACATCTTCGCTCCGCTAGGATTAGAACCACAAGTCCACCGATTACCGGTCGTGTATTCTTATAACCAAGCTATACTGCAGAGATGAAGAAAATTTTTTTTCAGAGATTCGCTGTAATTTTTAAGGTGTTATGTTTGCTACAAATCAATTTACAAGGAATCTGTATGATCATCGGAATGGGTAACAATCAATAAGTGGAGATATCTTTCTTCAACCGTGAAAATGGAAATCGACACTATCAATGTAAGATAACTCCTCAAATAAGAGAAATTTCTTAACGTTTTTTTAGACTTTATTTCATTATATTTTAAAGAAGAGTTGTAATTGGTTCAAATCTTAAGTTACCTTTGTGTATTGCATAGAAAATTGGTATTTTGGAACCAAAATTATTATAATTTGAAGAAAATTAAAAATCTTTAAAAGAAAATTAACTTTTAACTGTTTAAAATTCGAGCAAATAGAAGAATATTTTACATTAAATTTTTAAATGTTGTAAATTGAACAGTTAAATGCAAAAGCATGGAAAATTGTTTCTCGTAATAGCACGAAAGATAATAAAATTCTGCGTATAGTAAGTCTAAGTTGAGGGCGAAATATCAAGTTTATGAAAAGATATTTTTTTTAAACTTAAAGTTTCGAAGTTTTTGAAAAATTGAGGTAATTTTGTAAATACATAATATATTATATATAATAATATAATAATATTTTTTCTCTAAATTCTACGATAAGGCCCAATTTTTTGCAAAAAAAGTCGCAAAATAAAAATAATGATACTACTCGCCACATGCTTTCAGACAATTAAAAAAACTAATTTTTTTATAAATATTACTAAAATTTAATTAAATATGGACAATAATAATTTTTTAACTCAAAAGTATTTAAATATATTTGTAATGATTGCACACCCTTTATGTTCCACTCCTGAATAAGTTATTACTTCTCTACGTCCTCTAAGGTTTCATATACAGAATTAAGGGTGTGTCGTTTCCCCCATATATGCGCCACTTAGCCCCAGTAGACGATAGGAGCGAATAAAATAACATTCAGTCACTTTTTCCAAATTCCACGAATATTCCAGGTTTTCTAGAACTTTTTCAAAATTCTTGCAACTATTTCTTCTTGGAAGAAATATATAACATAAAGTGAAGAATAGAAAGACGGAAGATGATCGACCTCTGAGAAAGAGCGCACAACTTTCAGTGGGATTTAAAGTTTCAAAAGTCGTTGTAAACTGCAAAGTGTCTGCAAAGTCTTTACGGACCTTTGTGTTTGAAAGAAACAATGGGGAAAACATTTATCTTAAGACAGGTGGAGATTTCAGATGCAGTTTACTCTGAAGAATACCTTTTTTTAAAAAAATCTAATCATTTAAACTTTAAATGTTTTTCCAATTTAAAAAGCGATAGATTTGATTCACAATAGGATCCAATAATTGCATCTGCGTTTATATAAAGTTTGACCTTTGACATTTCGTAACAAGAAAAATTAATCAATAACAAGAGGTTCCTTCAATCGCAAAAGCCTACATTGTCTCTAAAACAATATATGAGTATATCGTGGTTTAAAGAGAATATTGCAATATCCGATTACAACCTGAATTTTTTCCTAAATATCGTATATGGAATAAAATGATTGCTTCAGTGTATCAGTTCCTCGAGATATAATGCGATGATAAGATGGAGGATATACACTAAGGTGTAATGAGACATAATGAGAAATAAGATTCAATGTAGGTTGCCCAATCAAGACATGCTGAAGTCGAAAAGGTCGACTTGAGAATGTCTCAGTTTTGAGACGGAGCCAGACGTTAATGTATGTCTTGGAGACAAGTTTTTATGTCTTGAAGATATATATTTATGCCTTGAGCCGCATATTTATGACTCCAAAACGAGCGGTTATTAACTTCGAATGTACACCTGCCCTAAAAAAAAAGGTTATTTTGACTGTCATAATTATGACAGTCATGGCTTATGATTATCGTTTGCATTATACTTGTTTGACGAGGATACCGACAATGATGTTTGTTTTTACGTATTCCTAACGGCTTATGAGATTCTTCTAGAAAGTTAGAATTTTAATTTTGCTGAAAATTTTTTTTAAGGGTCTCGTTCAGACCCACAGAATCTGAATTTTTAAATTAAAAATATCTAATTTAATAATTACAAATTTATAATTCATCAATTTTAATTTCATTTGTGAGTCTAAAAAGGTTCGACCATCTCAGCCAAGACAATTATGGCTCGTCTTGAGACAAGTAAATTCTGTCTTACCACCCGCGACCATAAACGTGAGACGAAGGATTATGCCTCGACTCAGTTTTGAGACGCAGCCAGACATCGATGGCTTGGAGACGAATTCAAGACATCACTAAGTCGAACTCAAGTCGAAGCATTTTTACTCAAAAGAGCGGCAATATGCGATTAGAATATTTAAATGCTAAATTTTTTATTTATTCAACCAAGAAAGATGAGTTTTGAATCCAAAAAGGTGTAGTACATAATTTGTCAATAATAACGAAATTTTAAACAAAATAATTGAATTTTTAAATAAAAAAATAATAATTTGTGTCCAAAAAGTTGAATTTAAAAGCAAATAGTTAACATTAAAAGCAGAAGGGACGAATTTTTAACAACAAAACTTTAACTTTTGAGCCAAAGAGGAATTTTTTAGAAGTCACCTGGACTTTTACCCCGAAAAGTCGAATTTTCATAACAAATAATGATTTTCATAAAAAATGTAGTAGATAATATTTCAAACAAGAAGAAAAAGAATTTTTAACAAAATATGAACGTTTTTAATCAAATATTTGAATTTTCAACCTACAAAGAAGAATTCTTAATAAAAAATGTAATAGTTGATGTTTTAACCAAAACATGCATTTTTAATTGAAATAGATCAATTTTCAATAAAAAATGGGAAAGTTAAATTTTTAGAAAAGATATAATATTCAACAACAAAAACCAATTTCCAACAAATTAGTTAAATTTTCAATCAAGGAGATAAATTTCCAGTCAAAAAAGAAAAAAAGCACAAAAATTATCCAAACTTTGAGCTAAAAAGGTTAGTTTTCTATCCAAAAAAGATGCATTTTCAACTAAAAAAGTTTCACTTTTAACAAAAAATAGAAGTTACATTTTCAGTTGAAAACATTAATTTTTAATAACAAAAAAAATGAATTCTCAACAAAACAGTTAAATTCTTAACAAAAGAGGAGAAATGTCAGTTAATGAAATTAATTTTTAATAAAAAAAGAAATCAAATTTTCAACCAGAGACGATTCAAAGGACTTTTTTTTTAATATAGTTGAATTATCAATCTAAAAAGTTAAAAATTCAACAAAAAAGATCATTTACAACGAAAAAAGATAAACTTTCAACCAAATACTAGAACTAGAAAAATTTGTCAAGCAAAAAAGACAAATTTTCTGAAAGACAGTTTAATTTTCAACAAAAATTTTAACTTTCAACCATAACAGATAAATTTCTAACCAATAAAAACAAGATTTATATCCAAAAAGAGAAATTTTCAACAAATCAGTTGAATTATACAAAAATTAACCAAGCAGTTGCACTTAAAACAAACTAGTTGATCTTTAAGTCAAATTAATCAAATAGTTTCAATTTCATACGGAAACGGCGAGTTCTGGAGAAAACCGTTAAATTTTCTAGAAAAAAGTTAATTTTGTATCACAAATAGTTTAATTTTTTTATTGGGTTCTGTCAATTCAGTTCGCATATATCCAAAAAACGATATTAAATGAAGAAGTTTTTTGAACCAGACCTTAAAATATCTTACTTTTAAGGCTTTAAATTTTTATTTTTTAAGACGGATTATCGAAACTGTTCAATTTAAAACACTTTAAATCAAACATTTTTCTAATCATATAGGTTGAATCAGAAATTATTCCATTTTTAATGTTTGCGATTAAAATATTACATTTTATTTTACTTTTGAATTTCAATTTTATATGTTTAAATGTTATTAAAATTAAAACTAATGTAAGTATAGCAAACTTTTAAGAAAAACGAAAAGAAAGTCGATTAGTCGCATTTTTTAAAAAAGACCTAAAAAGTCACACGATCCGAGCTCTGGAGGTATAAAATTGGACTTGGTCTTATCTTTATGGTTGAAATTCTCTATGAAGGGTACTTGCTAAGTCGATTCGAACGTTCCTTGAAACAAGAAATGCTATTCCAAGCTTTAATAAATACACGGAATTTCTCTTAAAGAAAACTATATTACCAGTTTATGGCGCAGGTCTTTAGCGATTATAGGCATTAGGCTTTAACATGATGCTAAAAGAATAAAATTTTACAATCGATATAACTTGTAATTTTGTAATAAATGATTTGCAGATGCCTCATGATAACTTTTTGGGACGTTTCCCTTGTCTAGACTTGAACTTCAAGTCATAAAATAAAGACACGCTCGCGGCCAGGAGCGAGACTGAGAAAACGTCTTAAGCCTGCCTTGGGGGTTAATTGAAGACTTAGCCCAAGTCGAATTATTTTTACCTGGGTAATAAAGATACAATCGAGCCAAATCACTTCTTGAAGCTTCCCACGTCCAGTGGTTTTATTGTCGTATTTATCGAATGCTTTGATCACTCGGCAATCCCGTTAATTAACCATTGGAAAATCTCGATAGGAGAGAATCAAGGATTATCCACAAAGGGTATAGGGACGATATTCGCAGAAGTCCTTAGAGACCAGACTTGGAAATCGCTGGACAATCTGAAGAGTAACTGGCGAGTCTCGTTTGCTTTTGAGGATTCCTGACGTGCTCTCGAGAGTTCATCCACGAAAGTGTTTTGCCGGATCCATCGAAAAGCGAGGCTTCTACCAGTTGATCCGATCTCTGGACGGTCTTTACTTTTTCCTTCCCGTGCCCTCGAGTTCCTGAATACATTCGTCTCGAGAAAGGCAAAAATGTAATCTCATGCCGACTGAAATATGAAACCCTTTCCTTTCGGACTTTCCGACTAGTTCCCGAAATCAGATAAAGCGAAACTCGAATTCAAAAGTACACCTTTTAGCCACAAGGATTTTGCAAACTGCTCACATTTTCTTACTTAATAGTGTTAAAATAACTCGAATTCTATGTCGACATAAATAACAAGTGGAAACGGATGTAAGTGGGAAAAGAAGATCAGAAAATTTATTGCCTCCACCAATCTTCTGCTTGAGTAAACAAACGAAATCTCTTGGAATCGTTTTCGCACAAAAGAAGGTAATGATTTTCTGCAGTGGAAGGTCTTCTCAACATTTTAAATGTATCAGATTCACAGCCTTAAATGATCTCAAAGCAGGAGAAATAGCGTGATTTTTTATGAAATCGGGCGAATAAATTCTTTTGAATCTTTTATATACGCTGTTAAAACAGCGAAATTTTACCGATTTGCCAGCGTATATACGCTGATTTGAGTTAGCGGTATACTTATCGCTGATTCAGATTAGGAGAGTACTAAATGCAATTTTGAAACACAAAAAGATGAATTTTCAGTTTAAAAAATTCATTTTCAACCAAGAAAGATGATTTTTAAATCAAATACTTGTATTTTCAATAAAAAAATATTCTTTTACCAAGTAGTTGAACGTTCAAGCAAAAGCGACTAATTTTCAACATTTTAGTTGAAATTTGAGCCAAATTGTTAAAATTTTAACCTACAAAGACAAATTTTCTGCTAACTGAACGAATTAAAAAAAAAGAAGAAGACAGGTTGACCTTCAAACAAAAACCAACCAGTTACATGTTAAATGTTGAACAAAACAGATGATTTTCGACGAAGAAAGATGAATTTTCTAGCAAAAGTAGAAAAATCTTAAATCCAAAAAAGATGTATTCTAAAATAAAAATATAATATATGATTTTTCAATCAAAAAAGATTTTAATTTTAAATTTAATACAGTTGAATTTAATCGAAAATGAAAGTTTTTCAACGAGATTCATGACTTTTCAACCGATTAGTTGAATTTAAAAAAACACAGTTTAATTTCTACGACGAAAGATGAATTATCTACCAAGAAAAGAACAAATTTTCAACTGAAAAAAATATAAATGCTAAACGAAAAAAAATAATTGTTGATACATATTTTTATCAAAAAAGATTTTAATTTTAAATCGAAAAACGTTCAAGTAAAAAAAAATTAACAAAAATCATGAGTTTCAACCAAATAGTTGATTCTTAATTAAAATGGTAATAGTTGAAATTTTACCCTCAAAAATTTTTGTAACTTTTAAATAAAAAAGTTTAATTCGTTAAAAAACAAGAATTTCAAACAAAATAGTTGAATCTTCAAACAAAATAGTTGATTTTTCTAAAAAACGGTTCAATTTTTATCCCTAAAATATGAAAGAAATAGATGAATTTTCAACGAAAAAGAATTATTTTCTACTAAAAAAACAGCATTTTTGTACTAAAAAGTTGAATTTTAAATTAAAAAGATGAATTCTTAATTAAAATGGTAATAGTTGATATTTTACACTCAAAAAAATATTTTAATTCTCAATAAAAAAGTTTAACTCGTTAAAAAACAAGAATTTCAAACAAAATAGTTGAATCTACAAACAAAACAGTTGATTTTTCTAAAAAACAGTTCAATTTTTATCCCTAAAATATGAAAGAAATAGATGAATTTTAAACGAAAAAGAATGATTTTCTACTCAAAAAACAGCATTTTTGTACTAAACGGTTGAATTTTCAACTAAAAAGATGAGTTCTTAATTAAAATGGTAATAGTTGATATTTTACCCTCAAAAAAATATTTTAATTTTAAATAAAAAAATTTAATTCGTTAAAAAACAAGATCTTCAAACAAAATAGTTGAATCTCCAAACAAAACAGTTGATTTTTCTAAAAAACAGTTCAATTTTTATCCCTAAAATATGAAAGAAATAGATGAATTTTAAACGAAAAAGAATGATTTTCTACTCAAAAAACAGCATTTTTGTACTAAACGGTTGAATTTTCAACTAAAAAGATGAGTTCTTAATTAAAATGGTAATAGTTGATATTTTACCCTCAAAAAAATATTTTAATTTTAAATAAAAAAATTTAATTCGTTAAAAAACAAGATCTTCAAACAAAATAGTTGAATCTCCAAACAAAACAGTTGATTTTTCTAATAAATAGTTCATTTTTTATCCACAAAATATGAAAGAAATAGATGAATTTTCAACGAATAAGAATTATTTTCTACTACAAAAAGCAGCACTTTTTTACTAAATAGTTGAATTTTCAACTAAAAAACATCAATTTTCAAGCGTAAATAGAATATTTACATTTGCAGTTAAAAAATAAATTTTCAACAACAAAAAAAAGAATTTTCAGTAAAATAGTTAAACTTTTAACCATACAGATGAATCTTCGAAAAAAAAGGATTTTCAAATTCTTTTTGAGATGTTAAGCGTAAAAATAAGTTTTATGTTCAACTGAAACACATTCAGATGTTAAAACCGCTCGAAGCGCATACGCGTCGCGCATTTCAATGTTACGACAATACTTGACGGGTGCACATTTTCCATATTACAATTATGGAATATTACAATTTTGAAACATTTACCAAGAATCAATACTAAATGTATCATCTGATCGACATTCCATACCCTTTATCTGTTTTTCCTTCATATACGATCATTAAATTTTAATTTCAAATTCATAAACAAGTTATCAATTAATTCCTTTAAGGACAATAAATAAGTAAACTCCTCAAATATCTACAGGTAAAAATGTTGGATGTGAGCGAGTAACATATCACTTTTTAAGATCTACAGATGTTAACCCTAAACATCTAGATGTTCCGTTTGAACATCCATTTTTCTCCGTGCAAATAGATGAATTTTTGCTAAAATGATAAGTTAAAAAATAGTTTCATTAACAGCGTCAGCTTTTAACCAAGTAGTTCAATTTTGCAATAAAACAATTAAGTTTTAACAAATTATTTAAATTTTTTATCCAAAAGAAGATGATTTATGAACCAAAAGTATAACAGTACACATTTCAACCAAATAAAATTAACTTTCAACGATGTATAGTTGGATTTTATTGTTTAGTTCCAGTAAGTCAGTTCACATTTAAGCAAAAAAGTAGTAAGTTTTTTGAAAACCATGAACATTAGGAATTTTTAAAACAGGGAAATAGGGGAAAGCGTGTGAAGTATGATATATAGAAAGATCTTTGTACAATAAATCTGCTGAAGAAATCACTTACAGAATAATAATAATAATAATAATAATAATAATAATATATCAAGTCAATTAAAAAAATTCCGTGATTTAGAGATTCCTGACCTAAATGAACCTAAGATCAACCATAACATGATACAATCTCTCAGCTAATTATTCCTATGAAATTACTCCATCAAGGAAGCTCTTCAGATGCCCATGAACCCACCTTGAATTTCGAATTAATCTTTTATGCACATGTAATCAAAATGTTTTTTTTTTTAATTCTTGAAAAATGGTGAGTGGAACTGGCTGTGAAGGACGAGCGTCAAAAATGGCCGTTTCAACGCGCTGATCGCACATAATAAATAACGGATCCAGAGAAGCGATTACGTCGGTCATTTATTTCTTTGAGTGAAATTTTGTCTTTTTTCAGCGGAGCATCTTCAGGTGGGATATGACGTGCAGTTACTATTTAACAGGTTCTTCCTGGAGACGAGATATCTGAGCATAAGAGTTTTAAAGAGGAAGGAGAGTAGACAGACCGATGTGATGTGACTAACAGTAAAAGTCCAGCTAGGAGACGATAAAACGACCTCTCGAAGGGACCAAGAGGAATCAGTTCTGTCTCTTCCTCTGATATGATCCGCGCTGACCTTCGTCAGAAGCGTGTAAAATAAACCAGCGTGTAATGCGCCTTAATTAATGACTCTCGGTATCATTAAGGCTCAAGGGATTTCCAATAAAAGGAATTCTTAATCCCTCAAGCTGGATAATAATTCAATTCTGTGATTAGAAACCTGTTTTACGAAGCGATTCACCCTTTTAAGGGTTTTGATTCTGCACTTCTTCTCGAGGATTATATCAAATCAGCTTCGAAGTTTTACTCATATATTTTTAAACAAAAATAATTAAGTTTTCAGTTAACATAAATGAACTTGTAAGGAGAAATATGAATTTTTAACAAAATAGTTGAATTCTCAACCAAAGAGATGAATTGACATGAATTTTCAACCAAAACAATGAATCTTTAACAAAGTAGTTAAACTCTCAAGGAAAGAATTAAATTCTCAACCAAAAAAGATTCAACTGAAAAAAGACGAAATTACAACGAAATAGTTGAATCATCAACCAAAAAGAGATTCCACTTTTTTCAACCCGAAAATATGAAGTTTTATTCAGAACGTTTATTTTCCACCAAATATTCGAATTTCCAAATAAAGTAGTTGAATTTTCAATGCAACATAATGAATTTTTAATTCGAAAATATGTTTTTATGGCAAAACGACGCAATTACACACTGATTTTACAAAAAATGGATTTACAACAGTTGAATCACCAACCAAAAGAAATTCATTTTTTTAAAAGCAATTCGATTTTCATCTCAAAAAAGTATGCATTTTCATTTAGAGAGGTAATTTTGAACCGAAAAATTTATTTTTTAAACAAATAAAAAATTTTTTATGACAAAAAGACAAAATTTCAAGAAAATAATTAATTTTTAACTAATCTTCAACCAAAAAGTTAATTTTCAACGAAACGTTGAATTTTTAAACTAAAAAAATGAGTTTTCATCAAATATTTCATTTTACAAAAATAGTTAAATTTTAAAATCAAGCAGTTGAATTATTGATCCAAAAAACGAATTTTCACAAAATAGTTGAATTCTCAACCAAATGGATTAATTGAGACGAAGTTTCAACGAAAACAATGAATTTTTAACAAAGTAGTTAAATTCTCAACCAAAAAAAATAAATTTTTAACATCAAAATATAATTGTTGATATTTCAAGACAGAAATATTTTTCTTTCAAACAAAAAACAATTGAATTCAAATAAAGAAAAGAAGAAATTACAACGAAATAGTTAAATCATCAACCGAAAAGAGATTCCATTTTTTTAACAATTGGATTTTCAACCCGAAAATGTGAAGTTTTATTCAGAACGTTAATTGTCCACCAAATATTCGAATTTCCAAATAAAGCAGTTAAATTTTCAATGCAAAATAACGAATTTTTAATCCGAAAATATGTTTTATGGCAAAACGGCGCAATTACACACTTATTTTACAAAAAATGGATTTACAACAGTTGAATCGTCAACCAAAGGAGATTCATTTTTTTTTAAAGCAATTTGATTTTCAACTCAAAAATATGAACTGATGATAATTCTTGCAAAAAAGAAGAATCTAACGACCAGATTTAGACTGCACCGTACAATCAAACAAAAAAAACCCTTTTCCAATTGCAATCTGATCAAAATTTTCATTAAAACAAAAATTTCAGACAAAAACAAAAAAGGGGAAATAAAAATGAGAAAGCAGCTAGCCACATCCCCTTCCTTCTCTTTTTCTTTCTTTCGTCTTTTTTATTATTATTAATATCAAATTACAAAAAAAAGAACATTGAAAATAAAACTAAAATATATATATAAAATGACATTGCCAAAGTTTCGGCACTCATACAGCACTCTTATCAAGGCAAGGACAATATAAACAGTAGAAACGTTGGTAATGTCATTATATATATATATTTATTTTTATTTTCAATGTTCCTTTTTTTTGTAATTTGATAATATTAATAATAAAAAAGACGAAAGAAAAAGAGAAGGAAGGGGGTGTGCCTGGTTGGCTTCTCATTTTCTTTCCTCTTTTTTATTTTTGTCTGAAATTTTTGTTTTTAATGAAAATTTTTTTTAGATTGCAATTGGAAAAGGTTTTTTTTTTGAGTGTACAGTGTGGAATTTTCATCAATTTGATGAATGGACGTTAAGCAGGATTTTTCATTTAGATTTTAATCTAATTTAAAATTCTTAAATTTTAAAATATGAACTTTCATTTAGAGAGGTATATTTGATCCAAATAATTTAATTTTTTTACCAAATTTTTCATTTTTCAAATTAGAATTTTCAAAAAAAAATTCACTTTTAACTAATTAGTTGAATTTTTAACACAAAAATACCAATCATCAACAAAAAAGATAATTTTCAACGAAATATGGAATTTTTTGACTAAAAAATGAATTTTGATCAAACAGTTAATTTTACACAAATAGTTAAATTTTCAAATAAAGCAGTTGACTTATTGATAAAAAAAACGAATTTTCAACAAAAAAGATGCATTTTCTACAAAACGGTCTAATTTTCAACCAAAAAATATTAATTTTTACCAAAACAGTTAATTTTTAATACAACATTTAAATTACCAAGCGGAAAATAGAAAATTTTAACAAGAAAGATGAATGATCAACAATAAAGTTCATTTTCAAACAAACGGTTGAATCTGCTATCAAAATAAGTCAATTTTCAATAAAACATACGACGAAAATACAAATTAAAAAAAAACATGCAATTTTTATAAAACAGTTGACTTTTCAACTCAAAAAATATGATTTTTCAACAAAAAAGTTAATTTTCAACAAATAGTTTAATTTTACAATAAAGCAGTTCAATTTTCAACCTAAAAACAAATTTTTAGCAAAGTAGTTAATTTTAAACAATTTGGGATAAAAAAGGACGAATCTTCTATAACAAAGATGAATGTTACACAAAACAGTTTAATTTGCAACCAAAAAGAATTAACTTTCAATTATAGATATAAAGATAGATTGTATTCTTGGCTTATATTAATTCAGTTTGCATTTCAGAGAAAGAACGAGAAGAAGGGTAATTTTCTGGAAAACGGAGGAAGATGGAGGAGTAATTAAAAAAAAAAGGAGAATAGGGGAAAGAGTGTAGATTCTGTAATATGACTCATAATTATAAATTTAATTAATTACTATTATCTAAACAATATTGATGTCAGTCAAGTTTTTTAGTTTTATTTATGGTTAACATAAATTTGATATCAACTTCCATTTATGGATACTTTTTCGGTTGTTCCTCCTTTATCATTAAAATTGAAAACAATTCCATGCATACCGCAAAATCGTATACATCGTTATTTTGATGCAAATTTACGATTTACGAGAAATCGAATAATTATTTGACGCATAGAACCCCCTCGTGTAAATGGAATCATATATTCTACATTTCGCAGCGAGGTGTCAAAGCAAATACTGACATTCGGTGAAAATCAGGAGCTTCATGGGTCCAGTGGAAAATGAATTTCGCGAGATTCTGCATAATTAAATGTAGACTCGAATTCGACGGACGGCATTTTCCCTAAACTGTTAAATTTATTTATTATTTATTAAATAAGCACTTTTCTACTACGAGATATGACATTTTGACAAAATAGTTAATTTTTTAAAATATAATTAAATTCTTAACAAAATAGCAGAAAGGGTAAATTCTCAACAAATATAAGATGAATTTTTAATCAAATAGTTCCATTTCCATGAATCATAAAGATTAATTCTACCGAAAAAAATTCGTCTTTTAGGATTGAAAATTCAAGGAATTTGGTTGAAATATAACTTTTTAAATGAAAATTCATATTTCGGGGTTAAAAATCCAATTGTTTAAAAAAAATTGAAGCTGTTTTAGTTGACGATTTAATTATTTAGTTGAAAATTTGTCCTTTTTAATTGAATAAATGCGTCGTTTTGTTTAAAAAATGTGACCAAATTTGTTCAAAAATTCAATTATTCCATTAAAAACAAAATTCTCGTTTAAAAATTCATATTTTCGAATCAAACATTCAATTATTTGGTTGAAAATTAAATTTAAGTTGAAAATTCATATTTTCGTGTTGAAAATCCAACTGTTTTATAGGAAACTGTTTTTTGTTTTCTTCGAGAATAAATCTCTTTTAGCTGGCGACTCAACTATTTGGTGGGAAATTCATGTATTTTCCAAATATATTTTCATTAATATAGATTGAGATTTTCGATAGAATCTCCTTTAATTACAATTCAAAGATTTTGTGAATCATCACTGAAGTACACTTGATCGTAAAAATCGTAAAATACCATTTTTGCATAATATGCTGAGTTGCTGACTGTAACAAGAATTTGCTTCAGTGGACAAATCATTAAGAAATTAAATAAATTAAATACCTAACTTAAAAACAAATTCTCTTGTGCGAAACTTGCGCCTTAAGAATGCGTTTTTGAATATCGTTCAAATATACGTCATACTTAATTATTTATTTATGCATCATCAATAAGGTGGTCCAAATTATTTTCTTTAATTTTCATGCATATTGTCCTAAAATTGATATGAACCCCAAAAAAATTTATTTTTTCTTTTTGAAAAAAAATTATATAAAGGTTCTGCAAACGCCACGAAGCTCAACACGTATTTCCCATAAGAAAAAAAACTTTTTTTGTAAATTTTATTAAAAATTATCGATATTGAGTGACTTGAGGTGAAACTGAACTTTTATATTTTCTTACATTTTATATATTTACTGATGATAATTAGATGTTTACATACATTGTTTAAACAATTTTCTTTTTAGCAATTTCATTAGAGTTAGATATTCTGGTTCTTAACTTTTCAGTCAGAGCGAAACAATGATCAATTCAATTTATTAAAAGTAATTCTTTAAACCATATATTATTATTTATAATAATACTTCATTAGAATAATGCTAGAAAGTTGCAGATTTTTCTAAAATTTTCCATAGTTGCAGCTTTTTTTAAATTCTTAACTTTTTGTCAAGTTTAGACTTAGCGAGATAAAAATTAATGCAAGTTAACATTTATAATTGTTTAAAAAAATTATTATAGGTCATAACCATCGTCTCTTATGTTAGATTAGTGCTAAGAACTTGCGGGTTTTTCAGGAATTTTCAGCTTTTCTTTGACATTCTATTTATGAAGAAATGCTAAATATTAAAATAAGTATTAATTTAAACAATAAGGCTCTCAGTAACTACTTACTACTATTGTTTTTAAACTGATTTCCTCTAATTGTACAATAATCATTTGCTTAAAAAATTATGTTTGGTAACTTGAATCAATTATTATCTCACTGTAACAGAAAAGTGGCCAAAAAGTAGAAAATTGTAGAAAAAGCTACAGGTTTTTAAATTATTTTAAAAGAATATTATAATAAATGGTTTAAACAAACAATTTCTGTTAAATTTAATTTATTATTGTTTCGCTCTGACAGAATAGTTGAAAATAATATGAAAAATTCAGAAAAAAACACAACTTTCTAGCTCTATGTTAAAAGAAAATTGCTAAAAACCCTACAGACCCATAAAACAGACTTATGGAGATGATAATGAAAAATTAATTATTCATTTGCATTTCGTGGCTTGCTTTGAAGAGAAATCTTAAATTTTAACTCGATTCACCTTCAGTTGACGATTCTGAATAAAATTGACAAAAACGACTTTTTTTCTTATGAGAAATGCGCGTTAAATTTTATGGGGCTTGCAGAACCTCTGGATATGACTTCTTTTTAAACCCATTTTTGTGTGGATTCAAACGAATTTGGAGGCCATATGCATGAAATTTAAAGACAAAAAGATCCCAATGCATTTTCGGACCAAACTTATTGTCAAATTACAATAGAAATTTGTAGCAGTGAATTCATAAAATCATATTCTCATTTGAGGACTGGTGCATGTGTTTGCCGAACATTTTCGATTTCAATGCTGCCGGAAGTTTGGTCTGATGAACAATTTTCGGTTCCTTTAGACCGAAACGGAGATATCGGTTTTTATGGAAAATATAGACGTTAAATCTGACCGTTTTGCGGAGTTTTAATGTTTTTCAGCGAAATTAATTCTATCGCTTGTTAAAATAGAAGACGTGGCCGGAAGGGCATTATTGGTTGAGCAGTCCCTTGGGAATGATATTTTAAGTACATTTTATCGGAAATGTAAGAGAGAGAATACTCGAATGTTGAAGGGCGGAAATTTCTGATTAAGAATAGGATTCCAACTGTTTACATTAATTTTCAGATTGGAAATAAAAAAGGTAACAATTGAACTTGAAATTTAAAAAAAAAAATGAAATCGAACTTATTTTAATTTATTGCATTATATCATGTGACATGAAATTAATGATATTCAAAGTGATTAAATGGATTTGTCTTCGAAAAAATGGGTTCTAAGAAATATCCGGTTTCCGGTTTAGTGGCTATCTTGATTAGTGTGTCTTTTGAAAATAAAGAAAATCCAACATTAAAAAATAGCATGTGTACTGATAAAAATACAGTTATGAGAATTACGCTCATCTGCATTACGCAACAGCTATAACTTGAGACTTATGGTCGAAAGTAATTAATTACCTGAAGCTAAAGACACGGGAAGTGCAAGATCTATAATTTTGTAATTAAACCTATTACATACATGATTTGCAGTCATAATTTACATTTTAACACATTGTTCCCGCGACTGTCATTTTACGAGATGATAATTATACTTTTCTGGAAAACAGATGGACTATCAATTAAATGATGTAAACTTCACGGTTCAGAGAGGTTCAGCAGTTAAATTTTCGGTAAAAAGGGCATTTTTCCGAAAAATAATAGAGTATTTCATTTATGATTAGAAAGGTTTTATATCTAATAGGGATCTTCTCAGTACATGACTGTGATCATCGTCATCATCATCATCATCATCATCTGATCTTGCCTTCACTAGCTGGACCATTATCATTATTTTATAATAATAACGATATTGTAAAATAATGAACGAACTTGCACAACCTAAGCACAACTCAGCTAAAAAAAAGACTAATACTGTACGATGCTGGTTTCGGAAATTTTTAACAAGAAAGATGAATGATCAACAAAAAAGTTCATTTTCAACCAAATGGTTGAATTTGCTATCAAAATAGTTCAATATTCAATAAAACATTTAAATTTTTACGACAAAATATAAATTAAATAAACATGCCCAATAAATTTATAAATTTGGCCAAAATGGCCAATTTTTGACCATCTAAACTAAAGACACTTCAAAATTCGAAGTACTAGACAATGGTTAAAAGTTCAACTACTTTAACAAAAATCATTTTGCGTTTCAAGAATCATCATTTTAGTTGAAAATTCATCTCTTTTTAGCTAAAAATGTAAAAATTTGGTTAAAAATTAATATGTTATTAAAATAACTTTTTTTTGTTAAACATGAAACTATTTTGTAGAGAAATCGACTTTTTGGCTTAAAATTTTGATAATTTCGTGGAAGGTCAACCAGTTTTGAAGAAAATTGATCTTTTGGCTTGAACATTTTTTCAGTTTGATAGAAGATTCAATTATTCATTTAATTAACTTTTTTATTCAAGATTCACATTGAAGTGTAGAAAAGTTAAACTGTTCTATAGAAAATTCGAATTTCTGGCTTGAAAAATTGACAATTTGGTAAATAATTCCACTATTTGGTCGAAAATTCGAATATTTTATTGAAAATTAACTTTTTCGTTGATTTTTTGTTCTTCACTCACAAATCTTTTTCGGATGAAAAATCAAGTATTTTGTTGGAAATTCATCTTTTCTGGATAAATTCAACTGTTTTTTATTTGAAGTTCAAACCTTTTTCGGATATAATATAAATTATTACCTTTTACGTTGAAAAAACATATTTTTGTTTAACAGCTTTATTATCGGTTGAAAAGTTAATTATCTTGTTAAAAATTCAACAATTTCTTTAGAAAGGCATCTTTCTTTGTATAAAATTACAATATCTGGTTAAAAATGTATTATTTTGTGTGTTATTGTTGTGTTATTGGTTGAAAATTCAAGTACTTTGTTAAAAAAAATTGTCTTTTTGTTTAAAAGTTGATTTTTTCTTTTGTAGAAATTTCAGATTTTTGGGTAAAAATGCATCTGTTTACATAAAAAGTATTCTTTATTGTTTTTAGATGTATCTATTTTATTGAAATTTTAACAATTTGATTGAACTTTTTTTTCTTTTTTGACTGCAAAATTTTGTTTAATATAAAAAAATCAACCGTTTTGTTTTCGTCTTTTTTAGTACAAAATTAATCTTTTTGTTTGAAAATTTACCTTTTTCCATATTTATCTTCTTTAAGAAATATCTGAAATTGGTATCATCAAAAACAATCTCGTTCAAGTGGTCTTATTTTGCAATTTTTCGGATTTCTGTTTATGATTCCCAAAAAATAAATCTAAACTTAGTAAAGAGGATTGTAATTGTGAAATTGGGTCAAAATTCTCGATTTTAGGTGCTTCGTAATATTTTTCAAATTTATGGTTTAAAAGAGGATGAAAAGGGGAATTGAATGTGATCCCTGAAGGCATTTTTCTTGAATATTTTCAAAGAAAATAACTGAAATTGACGTGCCCTGCTTACGACACTGACTGACATTCTTGTAATTGATTGAAGCCTCTATTGAATTGCAAAACGGGATTCTCCACAATGATGATCTCCCAGTGGGAAATTCATGTCAATGGAATTTAATCGGATATCTCCACACATGCCGCGTGCAAAAACACTCTCTTTTCAAGCAGAACTAGGTAACGTTTATCTCACAATCGTAAACTAAATACCGTAATGACGAGAGATGCAGAAAATCTCGTAAAATTTCAGAACCAACGACCACTTCGAATTAATTCGAAATTCCCGCGTCTCTCTTTCCGCATGGATGAGTGCGGAAAATGAAAAAATATCAGGAAAGAGAAACAACTCTATTGGCGGGAAAATATAAAAAAAAAGTTTTAACTGGAGTAACTAATCAAGTATGGGAGTAAAACAGAGTTTATCGGAACCCTCCTGCAAAAGTCGAATCGAGTGGAACCGTTAGGTGTACAAAATAAGCCTGAGGCTCCTTTCTATTCACAGGCATTGTATCTTCGATCCAACTCTTTATGGCATAAACATACATAGGCCTCGGATTCACTTCAGACCTACAAAATAGTGTAATAGGGTCAAAATTGTTTAAAAATAGTATTAAAATAGTTTCACAACATTTTTAAAGGTTTTCTAACTAAATATTTTCAAATTATTAAAAATGAACTTCAACATTTATTCAAAATGCTATTATTTAGTCTATAAATTACCAAAATTTATATTTTTTATCACAGGCTTCATTGGAGTGCCAAAAAATGGTATGCTTTTGAATTTTGTAAATGCTAGTCGCGAAATCTGATTATTTATAGTCTATAAATTATTTATAATTTAGTTTTTTTTATTTTATTTAATTATTAAGTCTGTAAATAATCAACATTTCTATTTTTTATCACAGGTTTCATTGGGGTGCCAAAAATGGTATGCTTTTGAATTCTGTAAATGCTAGCCGCGAAATCTGATCCTTTTGGTGAAAAAATGCTCCTATAAATTTTCTTAAATTAAAAAAAAATTGTGTAGTTGTTCCGCTAGGCCTTTTAAATCTGAAAATCAATTTTCTTATTTAAAAATTTTTTAAAAATACAATTTTAGGGCTAACCAATTATTTCACCACTAAAAATGACTTGTTTTTTGAGGAGTAATCCCTAAATTTTGTGAAACGACAAAATTTACATTACATTTTTGGTTAAAAGTTTATCTTTTTAGGTTGAAAGGTAAACTACTCAAAGTTGAAAGTTGATCCACTAACTTAAAAGATCATTTTTTGGTTACAAATTCCTAATTTTAATTAAAGACTCGTTTTTTTGTTTGTTCAAAATTAAGTTGAAATTTAACTTTTTTGTCGAAATTAATTTTTCTGTTGAAAATTCAACTGTTTTCTAGAACATTCAATACAAACGTAAAATGTTTTGAAGAAATTTCGTATTTTCGGCTCGAAAATCCAACAGATTGATAGACAAATTAGTTATTTGGTTTAGAAATAATTCATTTTATTAGGTTGAACGATAATTGTTTTAACCAAAAATTTAACTATTTTGTTGAAAATTCAACTATTTGTTTAAAAAATTATGTATTGTGTTAAAAATCCATCGTCTTTGGTAAAAAAATTAATCTATCGTATTGAAATTAAATCTGTTTCGTTACAATTTGTTTTTATTTTAAATAAAAATTTAATTATTTGGTTGAAAACTTATGTATTTTGATGAAAATTTTTCTTTTTCATTATATCAATTTTTGATTAAAAATAAATTTTTTAGTTGAAAATTCACATTTTAGGGTTGAAAATTAAATTTGCTTTGGGAAAAATGCGTATTTGTGACGACAAAATTAGAAAAATTGGTAGGGAACTCAACTGCTTGATTTTAAATGAAAGTATTCTGTTAAAAAGTCGTTTTTGTTGTTGTTAATAATTAATTATTTAGACTGAAAATTGAATTATTCCAATTTTTGGCCAGGATTCATCGCGTTTAATTGAAAATTCAAACTATTTGGACACAAATTTATTAATTTTGTTGAAAATTCGTCTATTCTGGTAGAAAATGTATGTTCTTGGTTGAGCATTTATCAGAAAGCTCACGTTTTTGGATAAAAATGCAACTGTTTGATTAAAAATTATTTCATTTTGGTTGCTGATTCAGCTATTGTTTAACCTTAATTTTGGATGACTCCTTAATAAATTCACGAGAAAAATTTATTCCGTAAAAGTTACGTAAACAATCGAGGGGATGGTCAAAACTTTGCGTAATTTATGCATGGCCCCTATACACAACCATTGGGACAATATTCCAGTATTTTGTAATTCGCTCAAATGAAGGACATATTAATTTGAGAAAATTAGAGCCGTTAAAAAATATTTTTCAAGTAAAAACAAAGAAATGGTGGCATTAGCGGACAATTGTGAGAAACTCGTCTCATTTTTTTCGAAATAGTAGCGAAACAGTTTCATTACTCAAAGAATGTGTCAATAGTGTCAAAGACATTTGTCTTTTTACACCATAAATTACTTTACCAGAAACTCTCGACCTTGGCGACTTCTTCTAAGCTTTGCTGGATAGTAAAAGAAGAGCCAGAGGCTAATAAATAATTTCTACAGTTGAGAGTTTCATAATCCTTTTCGGTTAACTGAATACTTCAGTGGATACAATTTAAAGTGGAAAGAAGAAGTACGAAAAATTAACAGATCGCTTTTCAAATCTCTGCTACAACTGATATCCTGAAACCAAACGGAATCGAATTTTTCAACCCGAAATCCCTTCAATGCTTCTTCAAAAGGATTTTATTTCAAAACCAGGAGCACTATTTTAGTTTCGAGACCTTCTTCTTTTAAAGTAATTTAAATCGCTTTAAATTTTTCTCAAATTAAGCACAGTTTCGAAAAATCCAGTGTTCTAAGCGTGCTCGAATGGATCCCAGTTTGCACTTGAAATTCGACTGGCGCTGTCACAACACTGATGATAGATTTTAATAATAATATAATACATTTTTTATTTGAATTCCAAAAACCGAATGATTTATGAACATTCCAAATATGCTCCCACCAAGGGAAATAGTACACCAAAAATTGGTTTTCACTCTAAAATGATGGCGCATCGAACATGAAGATGGCAAATTTGGTTTTTAATCCATAATCACTTCACTCACGATAAAGCACTCGAATTTGCGATGAGGTTTGTAGGGAAGAGAGAATTATTCGACGAATTGATAAAATTTTTGTGACGATCATTCATCTTTCACATTTTAACGCGGAACGCGCGCTTCCCGCCAGACGCGCACGCGGTGAAGGCTTCTCGCGAACTGTCGGCATGGTACAATGTCAGTGAACGACCGGCGTCCGAACTCCCACGAAGTTAACCGAGCCCGACTGTAGTTGATTGCAAGATTATTAAAAAATAATAAGATTTTTTTTATCAAAAGAATTCATTTTGATCAACTAGTTATATATTATTAAAATATCGTAAACACTTTTTGCACTGTTTTATATCTAAATGCCCTCAACTACCTCTACATACAGAATAACTCTGGATGACATGGGATTACTCCGGACTGCATAGGACCACTCTGAACCAAATAAAATTATGGTGGATTACTTCGCCTCAACTATAGAATCTCAGGAATTTTCAACCTAAAAGGATTAACAAAATAGTTTAATTTTCAACAAAAAATTATGAACTTTTCACCAAATAGTTGAATTATCGATGAAAAATTATCAGTGTTTCAGCAAAAATTGGGTCCTTATATTTTCCATTAGGAAATTAATTTTCAATCAAAAAAGTAATGCTTAAATTATTGATTTAATAAATTACGTTTTAATAAAAAATAAACGAATTCTTAACAAGATAGTTCAATTTTAAACTAGAGATCAAATTTTTAAATACAATGATAAATCTTTAATAAAAAAACTAACTTTTTAAAATGTTGAATCAATAACAGTTGAATTTAACCAAAAATACGAATTTGCAACAAAATAAATAAATCATCAATAGAAAAGATGATTTTTGAACCACGAAGATTAATTTTCTACCAAAAAAACAAACAATTTCCAACAAAAAACCATAAGCCTTCAAATAAAAAAGATAGATATTTAATCAGAAATAGAATACTTACATTCTGAATTTAAAAAATTAATTTCCTACCAAACAAGATACATTTTTAACAAAATTAATCAATTTGCAACCAAGCAGTTGAATTCTCAACTATAAAATATAACATTTTTAACTAAAAAAGAAATACTTGAAGTTTTACTTTAAATAACAAATTTTTTACCAAAAAACACAACTTTCAATGAAACAATTAAATTTTTAGTCAAAGAGGAGAATTTTTTAAATAAAATGATGAAAAATTTCTATTAAAAAACAACAGTTTTAAACTAAAGATTATCAATTTAAAATACGAAATCAAATAGTTAACTTTTAAAATTTTCATCTATTGATAATACAAATATCAATTTACTTCAGTTCGGAAAAACTGAAAATTTTATTTCTAATTTTCTTTTATTTGCTTCAATTTTCGACAGCGAAAAATTAATTTTTCTTCAATTTTAAGAAAATGAATTTTCAACTGTTGAAAATTGAAGAATATTAAAATTTGAATTGTATATTAAATTAAAAACTCCATTGTAGCAAATAAAATTCAATTCAACAAATAAACTTTTCAATCCATAACAAAAATGTTAAGTTATTGGAAATTCATTCGCGGTGATGTAAAAAAAATCCGCACAGCGATAAAATTTGTTATATAAACAATTTTCATATGTTTAACGTCGTTCTCATAATCAAGCAGATTCTCTCTTTTAAAAATACCAGCATTAATAATTAAATCGTGATACTTTTTCCTCCGAAAAATTATTTTAGCTTTACAATTTCATTAAAAATCCTAAATGGTTTGGTTTCAAATTATTGGTAAGATTTAAAAATACAACTTAAAACCTAAGAGCCTTAAATTTGAGAGTTTGTCTTGACTAAAAAATCTTATGGTTTGAACAATACAATATTTTGTAGAAAAGTATTTTCTGTTTCGATGAATTAAACTTTTTTATTATAAATTATAATATATTTAGGTTGTAATATCAAATATAACATTTTCTGTTAAGATCTTATCGTTTATGGTTAGAAATATCATTCTTATTTTTTTTTATAAAAGTAACTTTTTTATTGAAGATTTACATTTTGGGCGTGAAACTTAAACGATGTTCTACAAATCTTGACGCTTTGGCTGAAAAATGAACCATTTTGGTAATACTACCTGATTCAAATTAAAAATCATATTTTTTTGCTTTTCTTTCCTGCTTTACAGAAAAATCTTTTTTAGTTAAAAATTCAACTATTTAATTAAAAATTCAAATAGTGTTGCAAAATTGATTGTTTTGTATAACACCAAAATATTTTATTTTAACAATTAAAGTCAACGGTTTTTTCAAAAAATCGACTTTTTAAATTGAAAACTGAACTCTTTTGATAAAAACTCATATTTTTGGTTAAAGATGTACCTTCTTTTATGTTAAAAATTCAACTACTTTGTTGAAAAGTCTTTGTTGAATGTTCAACTACTTTGTTAAAAAATTATTGTTTGGTTTGAAGATTAATCTTTTTGGTTGAAAATTTACCTGTTTTCTTGAGAATAGTTTTTTTTGTTATTGATGAAACGTTATTTTTTTAGCAAATTAAACAAATAGGAATAGACTGTAATCTCTGTAATATTTATATTGTATAAAGAAGAAAAGAAAAAACATGCATAATTGAACTTTCAGTATGAGAACCTATAACTTATAACTAGGTTTTTATGGGAAAAGTATCGTTATAAGTTATCAATTTTTTAACAAGATATTTTCAATTAACGTATTTCATACTTAAAGACATAAGAAACAGTAAAGGACATTACCTACAGTCAAATCAACTTTATGATTAACATGATCATAAGTTTAATTTATTTGACCACAAAAATAATGAAGTTAGTATAACTAGCAATCTGTAGGGAATAATGATTAGACACGAGAATACCTTCCAGAATAAGTACAAAACGTACGAAAATTTAGGGTTCATTCAAAGAAAGAAAAAGAAGAATAAAAGAAAAGTTTTTTCTAAACCATTTCTTGCACCTTCCACTGATAAAAAGTAGGTATATCATCAGAAAAAATTAAGAAGATTATACATTCAAAAATATATGAGCAATAGAATTAAAAAATACTCTTGTTACGTTTTTCTCAAATTTATTTCTATCAATAGGTAGATTCTGATACCTTATTCTTGTCAATTTTTTTCGAGTGTACTTTTTCTAGTATAGAACACAAAATTCTTTTAAGTATTTTCTAAGTAAAATAGAAAAAAAATCTATTTTTATAATCCTAATGCACTACTTTCTGCATATTGTTTTCGAATTTAAACATTTTATTTAAACAAAATATAAAATACAATCTACACAAACATGTAATGTCTACGACTTTCTTAATGTTTCCTGGAGAAATACATTTTTTAATCTTCCAATTTCAAAAAGTAAACTTTGAGAGAATAAGATTTTTTTTCATTTTCAACTGTAAAATTTAATTATAGTTCGAGTTTAGTTTCTCGATTGAATCGTTAGCCATTTCTTCGCTTTCATTGTTTTTCAAATACAAAATATTAGCAAATATCGCATAATCATATATATTAATAGGGAGTGTCCTTTTTTGTATATACGGTTTATCATAGCTAAAAAATGATTCAATTTTCATCGATGATGGCTGGAATTGATGATCTTGGCATATAAATGTTCTTTAAAAAATAAAAGTGCTATGTTATGGTCTATCTCTTCTGTTATCATTTGCAAAAGAAACAAATAAGAATGAGGAAATTTCGTTTCTATAGGTCACTATGCTGAAATTTGTATCCATAGTAAAATATCTGAAATTGAAGATATTTGCAGGCCGATCTTAATTACAAAATAGTATTTACTACATTAATTTGTAATATTTTTGTTATTATTTGCTAAAAAAAAAGAAAAATGAGGAAATGTTTGTTTATATCAATATTTTGGAATGTTTTCTTTTGGTTCGATAGCCTTCAAAACTGGCTAAAATTGAAGTTGATCAAAAGATCTTTATTAAAAAATAACATTTGCTGTGTAATAGTGATAGTTTTTTGTCAATACAGATTGAAAGACAAGACTAAAGACGTTTTGATTTTTATACCACTATATGTTAGAAGCCTTTCTATTAGTCCGATTTTTTTCGCGGATGGCTAAAAGTAAAGGTTGTCATGTATCATTGAAAGAGCAAAAGCATATTTTTTCTAATGTCTTTAAGTTCCGTTTGTGATTCTTGAAAAAGAAGTCACATTTCATGAAAAAAAATGGCAAAAATATACAGAATTAAAAAAAGGAGATTAAGTAAAAAAAGGGGACGGTCTGTGACCCCTATACGATTTCTATTTTCATTACATTTGGTTCATCAGAACAGAACCTATTTTAGAGACTTGGACTCTCTACAAAAATAAATATCGGTCTCTGGGGAATAAACATCGAGTATAGAAATTGCGCGTGCAAAGTTTATTGCAAACGATACATCATTAAGGTCCACAAGTTATCGCAACAATCTTTCTTTCTTTCTTTCTCCCTCCCGCACTATATGCATGTCGTTTTGATAAATAGCCCATGGAAAATCAGAAGTTAATGACGAATTTTCCTCAGGCATAAGAGAGTCTAGTCTTCTTCGACCGTTGCTTCTTCGTAAATTTTAATCAATTCGAATATGCGGGTATTAAAACGGACGAACTTTGCCATTCGAATCAGTAAATGCTAGAGCTCGCTGAATCGGCAGATGCGAACATTTAACCATGCAGAGAAGCAATCAACTGATTTATGCGATTTTTCCAGATAGACATTTCTTACAAAAACGAATCAACAATTCATTTATATTTTGGCTCTCTGGTACTATATTAATTGCATTATTATAATTAAGTCAGAATTATTCATTGCAAGTGAGCAATAAATAAAACAAAAAAACTTTGTAAACTATTAAATTGGAAGCATTCACACGATACCTTGGATTTAGAAGATTCAGTTTCGGGTGAAAATGAAAGGATAACAAACAGCTGCATTTGACTTACCTAGAACAAAAAAAAAATAAAATGAAGCACTATCATCAAACTTCTCTCACACATAAATAATCAAAACAGACTTTACAGCCGAAAACTGTCTCAAAGTTGGGGAAAATATGGTATTTTTTCACGAAAATAGGAGAGTAATAGAGAATTAAATTCTTTTAATTAAAATTAATGTTTGTAACACATTGAATTTAATTTGAAAAAATTAATTTTCTACCAGAAGAGTGACACATTTTTCTCAAAATTGGTAATTTTCAACTAAGAAAGATGAATTATCAAGTAAATATTTTACTTTGCTAAAAAAATATAATTTTGAACTTTAAATTAAAGGATTAAAGGAACTTTTAAACAAGCTGAATTTTCAACATAAACATATAATTTTTCATAAAAAATGGAATAGTTAAATTCTCTATTAAAAAATGAATTGTCATAAAAAACGATGTTCAGAGAAAAAAATTATTAATTTTTTATAAAGTAGTTTAACTTTCTAATGATTAATTAAATTTTTAACTAAGTATATAGTTGAATTTTCATTAAAAGATTTTTAACTAAACATAAGTAATTTTAAGCAAAAATATTAATTTTCTATAAGAAAAAAATAATTTTCAACAAAAAAAGATTAATTATAAACGAGAAATATATTAGTTAATAATTCAAACAAAATAGATTTTTTCCTCCCAAAAAGATGCATTCTCGTCCAAAAAAGTCGACTTTTCAACACAACAGTTGCATTTTCAACCTATAAATATGAACTTTCAACAAAAGAGTTAATTTTTAACAAAAAATTCAATTTTCAATCAAGTCGCTTAAATTTCAACTAAATAGATCAATTTTCTACAAAATTGTTAAATATTTAATCCAAAAAGACATATTTCCCACCAAATCTTTCAATTTTCTATCAACATTTTTCACTTTTCAACTAAATACTTGAAATTTCAACCAAATATTTAAAATTTTTAACGTTAAAAGATGATTTTTCAACAAAACAGTTCATTTTTAAGCAAGCAAATATAATTTTAACTAAAATGATAAGTCTTCAACTTGATTGTTACATTCTTAACCAAATTGACGTATCTTCATAGAAAAATAAATTTTTAACAAAGTAGTTTATGTTTACCTAAGTAGGTAAATTTTCAATAAAAAAGACGAATTCTCAACAAAAAATGTAATAGTTGATATTTCAACCGAAAAATATTTTCATTTTAAACAAAAAACAGTTGAATTAACCAAGAAAGACGAATTTTTAACCAAAGAGATGAATTTTGAACTAAAATTATGAATCCTCTACCGGAATAATAACGTTTTCAACCAAAGAGATTAAATTTTTAATAAAATTATTAATCTTGCACAACACAATGAGTTCTTAACAAACTAGTTCCAACTTCAAATAAAGTAGTTAAATTTTCTAACAAAAAAGATTAATTCTCTACGAAAAATGTAATAGTTGTCGTTTTAACAAAAAAATATTAATATTTTAAACCAAAAACATTTGAGTTCAACTAGAGCAGACCAATTTTGAACAAAATAATATAATTTTTAACCGACGAGATGAAGTTTCATGTACAATGATGAATCTTCACCTAGAATAGTTAAAATTTTTAACAACGTAGATTGACTTAAAACCAAATAATTGAATCTTCAACCAAAACAGATTAATTTTTCATGAAAAATGTAATAGTTTATATTTCAACCAAAAAATATTTTACTTTGTAATTAAAAAAAAAGTTGAATTCAACCAAATCAGACGAATTTTCAATAAAATATTTAAATTTTCAACCAAAAAATATTTTAGTTAAATTTTCAATCTTGAAATATAAATTTTCATGAAGAATTTTAATGTTCTACCAAAATAGTCAAATTTAGAATTTTTAAACTAAAAATTTTAAAAAAGCAAAAAAAAAGGTTTTCTTCCAAAAAATGCCTGATTACTGCTTTTTTTCATTAAATTTGTTTATAATATAAACAATTATAATTTTAAGAGAATATTTTTAAATATAATATTGTTTTTATTCAAACTGCTTGAAATGTGACTTTAAAAAACGTATAATTACGGAAAATCATACATAACATTTTTTCAACAAATAATTTGTTTCTAACTTTGTTGTTTGTTTATTGTATAATATTGAAATATCTTTAACTAATGTTACTCTATGCAACTTAGGCAATTTCAACAATTTTCCCTGTTATTGATGAGCACCGGGAACGTTAAATAGAATAAATAACAATTTCTTTTTCATATTTGTTTATTTATAAAAAATTTTAAAAAAACTAATTCAAAACTCAGGCTCGGAAACTCTCATAGAAATCTTATCAGCTTTTTTCAAAGTTTTTTCAGTGCCGCTCGTGACAGCCGTCTAGAAAATTTCCGACGATAGTGCCGTATCTTCTGAAAAAAAAATTTATATTGTCTGCGTGACTGCGTGGTGAATTATGAACTTAGTAATAAAAAAAACAATTCAAATAAAAAAAGTGATTTTCAGAGTCAGTGTCGAAATGTACCTTATTAAAATTTTATTGATATTTAATCTGGTTATTATTTAATTTTTCAACTAAGAAATCTAAAGCTGTAACTAAAAATGGCATATTTAAATTTTAGTTAGAAAGTAATAATTTTAAATTATAAAAAAAGCATTTTTTTACCAATAATGGCATATTTAAATTTTAGTTAGAAAGTAATAATTTTAAATTATAAAAAAAAGCATTTTTTTACCAAATAGTTGATTGTTTTTACCAAAATATTGAACTTTCAAAACAAAGTGACAAATTTTCTATTCAAAATAGTTAGCTTATCAGATCAAAAATATAAAATTTAGATCAAAAAGTTAACTTTATGCTAAAATAGATGAACTTTCAACAAAAGACAAGAACTCTCACCCCAAAATTTGAATTTTCAACTAAACTAGATTGATTTTTAACAAAAACAGAAAACGAATTTTTAATAAAGTAGTTTAGTTTAAAAAAAAGTTTAATTTGACTAAAATGGAATGGTTAAAAAAATGAATTGAAGAAACACATATTAATTTTTTACCGAAAAAAACGAATTTTTAAAAAAATCGAAGAATTGCAAACCAAACAGTTGAATTATAAACTAAAAAAATTAAACAAAAGGAACGATTAGTTTTTGAGTTTTTTTACAAAATTAAACAATTCTGAACAGAAAAATTGAATTTTAAACTACAAAAGAAGAATCTTACAAAAAGAATAATTCACTAGCAAAAAGACGGATTTTCATTAAAATTCAAGAGCTCGCAATCAAAAGGTTAAAGTTAAAATTAAAAAATATAAATTTTTACACAAAAAGATTAATTTACAACCAAAAAAGGGGAATGTTTAATAAAATTTAAGAGCCACCAAAGTTTAAAACGGGGAAAAAGAGAAATTCGTTTACAAAAGGAAAAAAAAGAAAAGAGAGATCAAATGTGTAGAATCAGTATCAAAAAACAAATTTTCTCTATAGTTAGATATCTGGCTGAAACATGAAATCACACATCCTAAATCTCGCCTATACAACTGACAAAAAAGGCGGAAACAAGAAAGTGTAACGATGATAATTTTCAGAAGGATGTCGCCTACTTCACAGCAGATAAAAAATTTTAGGGTCGATTAGCTTCTGAATTCTAGAGTCACTAGTCCAAAGTTCCTCCAAGATAAAAAATGCAAAGGCAAAAAAATTTGCCAGACACATATGCGTGGTGCGGGGCGAGTGAAAGGAGAGGAGCTTTGAAGTCGAAAATAACCGAAAAATTCTCTCCTCTCTGTGTCTTAGAAAAAAAGTAGCAAGGTTGGATCGTTGAACTTCAAGACTTGTCTTAGCCAGAAGAAGAAAGAAAGACTCTAAACGCATCAAACGAGCGCAGAATCGCGAATGAAAGAAAATTCGAAGCTTCAATGAAATTCCGAACGCTTTGAAAATCTCCTGAATGCCGTCAGAATATTCTCGTCTCTGGTATCACGTATTCTGTTTTTAAGATAAAATGTCTCACGTAAAGGTTCGATTGTGAGATCAAGATATACATTTCTGAGACATTTTTATATTTTATATATCATTCTTTATATGCTGTTTTTTTTATCTTGATAAAAGATTTATTTTATAAACTTCACAGACAAAAATGCTATCAAAACAGAAGGAGTAGGGCGATTTTCAACAAAAATAGAGGAATAATAAGAGTATACATTTTTTAAAATAATATTATTGTTGGTAACATATTAAATTTAATTGGGGACGCTTTAAAATCCTAAGACTTAAAATCAAAATAAAATTCTCAAGAAAATAGATGAATTTTGAACCAAATAGTTTATTCTTTAACCAAAAATGTAATATATTATAGTTAAATTTTCAGTTAAAGTAGTTTTAAGAAAATAGTTGATTAATAAACTCAAGGAGATGAATTTTTAAACAACCAAAATAATTTTCTACAAAACAATTACATTTTTGATCCAAAAAGAAAATCACCTCATCTTCAAGCAAAGGGTTGAATTTCTATCAAAAAATGTAATTGTACACTTTTAAACCCAAAAATATATAATTTCAACCAAATGTTAGAATTTTCAACAAAGGGGTTATTTTTTAACCTATTAATTAAATGTGTTAACAAAATAGTTTGAATTTTCAATCCCCCCCAAAATTTAATTTCAAATAAAACAGGTAAATTTTGAAGAAAATAATTAAATCCAATAAATGAATAATAATTTATAACCACTAAAGATGAATGTTTAAGAACAAATAAAATTTTAGACTTTGAAACCCGAAAAGACAAATTTCACGCAAAAAAGGTATAATAAGAAAAAATACTAATAATTCAAATGGACAGTTGAATTTTTAATAAAAAAGGTCAATCTTCAACAAAAAAGTTCATTTTGAAGAAAAATGTTAATTTTAAACAAAATAGTGGAATTTTCTAACTATACAGTTGAAATGAAAAAAAAATTAAGTTTTCAACAAAATAGTGAAATTTTAGAGATTAAAAGACGAACTTTTTTTAATGAATGTAGAATTCTCAATAAAACAGATTATTTTTAATCAAGAAGGATAAGTTTTTAATAAAAAAAGAAAGACTTTCGTATCGAAAAAGAGATGACTATTCAATAAAACAGCTAAATTAATAACAAAAAAACAATTAAATTTCAAAAACAAATAGTTTAATTTTCAACAAAGGGGTTATTTTTGAACCCAATCATTAAATTTGTTAACAAAATAGTTTGAATTTTCAAGTCCCCCCAAAAATTAATTTTTAATAAAACAGTTGAATTTTAAAGAAAATAATTAAATCCAATAAATGAATAATAATTTATAACCACTAGAGATAAATATTTAAGAACAAATACAATTTTAGACTTTGAAACCCGAAAAGACAAATTTCACGCAAAAAAGGTATAATAAGAAAAAATACTAATAATTCAAATGGACAGTTGAATTTTTAACAAAAATTGTTAAAATTTCTACGAACCGTTTGAGTTTTTAACGCCAAAATATAAATTTTTAATAAAAAAGGTCAATCTTCAACAAAAAAGTTCATTTTTAACAAAAATGTTAAATTTAAACAAAATAGTGGAATTTTCTAACTATACAGTTGAAATGAAAAAAAATTAAGTTTTCAACAAAATAGTGAAATTTTAGGGATTAAAAGACGAACTTTTTTTAATGAATGTAGAATTCTCAATAAAACAGATTATTTTTAATCAAGAAGGATAAGTT
>JAAAKG020115097.1:0-12879 GCA_010014905.2 Druon quercuslanigerum
TAACAAATAAATTTGAAAAATGTATCGTTATAACAAACTTTTATTTTGTATTAAAAATTATGTTTCCCCTGAAATTAGTATTAAAAAGACTTTCATTCAAACTTACTTTATTATTAAAGATTCTCGTGAAATAACAAGCGAACTCCACAGGAATTGTCCTACAAGTTATATGACAAGGAGATTTTTCCCTTGAGTCTGAAAATGAGAAACTTTTTATATTGCGGAACTCTCACAGAGCGGAAATGACACGAAGATGCTGTGGCATTAAGAGGAACCGGATTTCATACTTTTCTTCACGGTTGAATGGTCTTTCTCGTCGAGAAAATAAAGCCAAGTATTTGATGCTTTCCGACTCGCCTAGAAAGAAATATTTAGATGCGAAAACGAATCTCTCTTCCGATTCATAAAGCAAAGAAAATCAAGTAAAAGCCTGGGCCATGCAAGCAAATACTTCGATTTTTAACAAAAAAAGATAATTTTTAAATCGAGAAACAAATACTTGCATTGACATTTAAAAAATTTAATTCACAACAGGCTCCATAGAAACGCTTGCGACTCGTGCTTTGGAAGGGCCGCTGTGCGCGAGTACTCATTCGAGTATACTGCGCAGCATTATGCATTTCAATTGGACACTGTGCCAGGTGGCGCTGATTGTTTACGTTTGTTCACAAAACCGCCGCAGCATCAATTCTCGAAATGGCGTGAAACCGGACTACTTAATTCCAAGTTTTAGTGTATTTTTTACTAAGTTAATTTTCTATCGAAACTAGAACGGTAAATTTTTGGTTATAAAAGTTAATTTTTAATAAAGACAGGAAATTTTTTAGTAAAATAAATAAAAAAGTAATTAACTATTTGAACAAACAAGACTAATCTTTAACGAAAAATGTAATTGTTTATGATACAAAATATAAAAATATTTTAATTATAGTCGAATGCCAAAAAATAACACTTTTTTAGCAAAATATTTAAGTTTGTAATCAGAAAAATGGATTTTTAAATAAAATGATGAATCTTCTGCCAAAAATTTATTTTTTAAGACAAAATATAATTGTTAATATTCATAACAAAATAATGATTTTTGACTGAATTTTTAAATCCTCAACCAAAACAGATTATTTTTAAAGCAAACAGTTGCAGTCTAAAAAAAAAAGAAAGAAACTTCTTCAGAAATAGTTAAATTTTCAGCCAAGATGAATTTTAAAAAAATTTACTTTTCTAAAAACATTAGTATGGTCAATTTACCCAAAAAAATTTTCTTAACAGAGTAGTTCAATAACAGTTTAATAATATATTTTTAACAAAAATTTTACAAATATTTCTACAAAAACAACGACCTTTGCATGAATTTTAAATCTGATTTGCATTCTTAATAAAAATCTATTATTTTGCATTTTTAAACAAAAAGAAAAGAAATTTGAATGAAACAAAATTTCGACAAAATTTTAAAATTTCCTAAAATACAGTTAAATTTTTTTAAACAAAATTTAAATTTTTAACCAATAGTTCAAGGATGTACCATAATAGTAGAACTTTTAACTAAAAAAGACAAAAGGATGAAATTTAAAACAAAAGAGATAAATTTTCAAATAAAACAGCCAAATTTTCAACTACAAAAATTTATTTTTTCAAAAACTAGAGTTGTTAAATTTTCAGATGCAAAAACTAATTTTGAATTTAGAAAAACAGGAATTTTGAATAAGAGGTTTGAATATCTAATCAATTTATTTATTATTTATTTATTTATTTTTATTTATTTATATTTATGTATCATTTACAAAGTAATTAAACTTTTGATCAGTTATTTAATTTTATGAACAAAACCGATGAAATCCCCATAAAAAATATAATTAACATTTCAAGCAAATATTTTTTTTTACTTTAGATAAATAACGGTTTTACTGAACCATTAAAGAATGAATTTTCGACAAAATTGTTAAGTTTTTGTACCTTGTATTTGTATAATTTGTATAGGTGAATCCTCATCTGAAACAGATTAATTTTAACTAAGCAAATGCATTTTTAACTAAAAAGGGAAATTTTTCTATCAAAAGAGTTAAATTTTTATTTAGGAAAGATTTTTTAATTAAGAAATAAATAAAATTCCAACCAAATCGTTGAATTTTCAAAATAAAAATATAAATTTTCTACAAAAAAAGAACAAATTTCGAACCAAATAGTTGAATATTCAACTAAAAAAGATCTATTTTAAACCAAGAATCGTATAGGTAATTTTTTGGATAAAAAATTTAATTTTCTAATTAAAAAAAAAACTTTTAACAGAATGGTAAAATCCTTCATCAAAGCCAATTAATTCAAAAGAGATGAATTTACAAAACCTAGAAGAAAAATTTTGAAGTAAAAGAATTGATTTTCTGCCAAGGCTGGAATATAAGAGTTTTCAGATAAAAAAGTGAATTTTTAAATACAACAAAAAATGGATTTTCAATTAAATAATTATAATTTTAACAAAGGATATGAATCTTTCACCAGAACAATTAATTTTTAAGAAAGCTAATGTTCATCCAAAATGTGATTAATTTTTGTTGAATAAAAAATAACAGCTTGCACGGTAGATTTATGATAAAAAAAACTAGGTGATTTTTTTCAGAGTCAAGCATTAATAATTTTGATTTGATAAAAAATAATTTTTTAACTAAATTATGGCAGAAATTTGCGGTTATTTCTAAAATTTTAGACTGTTTGTTTGTTTCTGACATGAAGTGACTTAATAATTATATAAATTTAGCACAAATAATTAATTAAACAAATTGTTATTATTTATAGCTTTTTCTACTTTTCACTTAGTGAGGTAATAATTAAGTTACAAAAATAGTTGATTGAAGAATTTATTATTGTTTATAACTATTTTCTCTTAGATTAGTGCAAGAAAGTTGGATTTGATTTTCAAAATATTTGGCTTTGCTTTGCCTTTTCAAGGAAAAAATAATAAATAAAGACTAGAGAGAATAATGTTCTAAACATTCTTTTTTTATATTTTTCTAAAAGGAAACAGATATTTGAAATATTCATCAAATTTTGTATTTCGATCATATTAAATGTAAATTTTCCTTGAAATATTTACTTAGAACCTTTTTTTTTGTATTTAATATTAATATATTTTATTATTTATTCCTAACTGCAAAGTCTAAGAAAACCTAAATATTTTTAAAAAATCCGCAATTTTGTAGAGTTTCTCCAAGAAAAGATCTTCACAATACGTAATTTATTGGTTAAACAATTTTGTTTGACAAGTTGCATTTCTTATTACCTCACCAAGTGAAAAGTGTTCTTTTAAGAATCATTCAAATGAAACATTATTAAAAATAGTGAATTTTTAAACAGTTCTTTTTTTCATTTTTTTTCAATTAAGAATTGGAAAAAAGTGGAAAATTGTTTTAAAAAACTGCAGTTTTGTAGCATTATTCTAAGAGAATATTATTGAAAATAATAATAAATTTTTAAAACAATTGTTATTATTTTTTAAAACCATGATCAATTATTTAATTATCATTTTATTAGTGCAGAGTAATATTCAATGCATTAAAGAAAAAATTGGTTATAAAAAAATTGACAAAACAGTTTTCTTCTGATGAGAAATACGTGATAAACTTTATGGGGCTGGCGCCACCTCTAACTATACTTTTTTTAATTTTATTTATTTAAAGAATAATTAAATTATTTTTCTTTGAACTTGAACAAATTTCCGAGCAATAAGAACGAAAATTCGAAAAAAAATTGGACCGCTCTATTGTAGAACGTCTCTCAGATATTTAATGTCCTGATTCCTTTTATGGCTAGAGAAGACTGACAATCTCATTTTAAATTTTCTCCATGTTTCGATAACAGCATTATTAACCTTTCAGCTTATTTTACAAGGACAAGGTCCTTATCAAAATGTGAAATACGAACAAGCAATTGGTTATCAAATGTTCTTCCATTTCCAATATAAACTTTGAATTCGGAAGCTTTTATGCCTGTCATTCAGCTTTATGGGACATGAAACGAATCCGATTGAGCTTGATTCCATTCTCAAAGTATCTTCTCAGAAGAATTTTACTTCTTTGTTATCTAAACAGTAAAACCCATTTTCCGATTATTTTTTCAAGCTTCTGAAGATAACATTTCACTGGTCTCAAACTGTCTCATGTATGATTGCGTTAGGCTAACTGAAACCAGACCATCCTCTTGAGAGTTTAGACGCTTCGGGAAATCAATTTAAAACTTTCTGACTAAATCCGGCATTCGTGGAAAACTAGGTTCTGGGAAATGTATTACTAAGTAATAAATTTTACACATTTATATCTAAATTTTAAACATCTTTAATATGAAAACTTTGAAGATTGATTCATCAGCTACTTCCTTATCTTGCTTTTAGACTCATTTTGTATTGCTCTGCTTGTAGAATATTTTAAATTCTTTTACAATATTTTTTTCATCCTATTTATATTATCGTACAAACTCAGATATTTGCAATTTATTAGGAGAAAATTCACAAACTAATTTCCTTGTCGGTACCAGAATAGGGTAGCTTTCAAAATAATCCAGATGAACAACCGCTTTTCTTCTCGTAAATAAATCAGTTCCTTTCAACCCCAGGTTTACGCATCATTTGAAGCAAATCCTCCACGAGAAAATTTTTCTTCTCAATTCACAACTTTTTACGGCCCATTAGGTATACAAAATGCCCTTTTTCATTGATAACAGAACGAAAATAAACATGTTTCAGGCGGACAAACTTTTTTTATTTTTGACAAGAAATATATTTTTTCCTTCATCTTCTTCATCACAGATCATCATACAAATCCTAAAATTTAAATTTGAGATATATTTCATTCAAAAAAATCAGAATATTTTGTAAACAAGATTATTTTTCTATAAAAAGAGATGAATTTTGAACAACCAAAAAAGTTTAGTTTTTAACAAAGGAAGATGAATTTTTATTCAATCACAAAAACTTCTTAAAAATCATAGAACATTTTTATAACAAATATGAATTATTGATCCAGAGGGACAAATTTTTAATTCAAAATGATAAGTTGTCAGCAAACAATTTCATTTTTTAATAAAAACTGGATGAAAATAAAGATAAATTTTCAAACAAATAATTGAATTTAAAAAAGCAATAATTATCAACCAAACAGTTGCATTAAAAAACCAAATAGTAAAACCTTCTAGCAACATAGATAAATTTTTAACAAAATAGTTGAATCTTCAAATAAATAGTAGAATTTAAAAATAAATAGTTAAATTTTAAACCTGCAAAAATGACTTTTTATCTAAAAGTAGTTGAATTTTCAAGTCAGAAGACGAATTTTTTTAGAAGATAGTTGAATTTTCAGTGCAGAAAGATGAAATTTTATATGTAAAATGACAAATATTCTAAAAAATAATTAAATCTTTAAACAGAATAGATGACTATCTAACATAGCAGCTTAATTTTTAACTAAATAATAATTTAATTTTAAACAGAATAGCTAAATTTTCAACTAAAATTAAAATTCTTTAGGCAAAAAACTCAACGTTCAATCATGTAGTTGACTTTTCAAGAAAAAAAATGAAGTCTCATCAAGCAATAAATTATTAAATTACTCATTTAGAAAAAGTTTTTTATTCTAAATAAGAATTATGATTTTTTAATAAAATAGTTAAATATTCAACAAAGAAACTAACTCTAGACCAAACTGTGAAAAGCAAATAGTTAAAAATTATTTTTAAAAAGATGAATTTTTTTAGAAGACGGTTGAATTTTTAACTCAAAAAGATGAATTTTCAAGCAAGAACTTTCCTACAAAAAAAATTTTATCCAGAGGGACCAATTTTTTATCCGAATAGAAAATTTTTCAATAAGCAAGTTGAATTTTAAAAAACTGGTACTTTAAGCTTCAACCTAAAAAAAAATTTCACAAAAATGGTCAAATTAGAAAAAAAAGATTCGACTTCGACCAAAAAAAATTAAATTATAATAATAAAAACAACATATTTCTTACAAAATTTCTATAGAAATAGAAATTTCTATCCAAAATGACAAATTTTTTAAGAAACAATTAAATTAAATAGAAGTGAATATTTGACACAATAGTTTAATTTTTAACAAAATATGTGGATTTCAAGTAAAATAGTTACTTTTTCAAATAACTTAATGAATTTTGAACAATTAATAATAGATTTTTTAACAAAAATTTCAGCTCTCAATAAAATAGTTAAAGTATCATCAAAAAATTAATTTTTAACAAGCAGTGCAATAGTTGATAATATATTTTAAAAAAGATTTAAATTTTAAATCAAAACCTGTCAATTTCAACTCAAAAAGTTATTTTTTATGTGAAGAATAAAATTTATGATATTTCAAACAAAAACTTTTATAATTTTTTTTAAACTGAATGAAAAAAAAATTCTATCAGAATAGATGAATTTTCAGGAACAAATTCTTTTCAATTTTAAAAATAAATTTAATCTTCTGAATAAGTTAGATCTTTTTAAACGATGTTTATAACTTTCAGAAGTTTTAGAAGAAATCAAGAAATATTTGATAAATTTTTGAAAATGTTTACACATTTTTTGAATATTTTTAATATATTAGAACTACTTAAGTTCTTAACAATATTATTAAATGAGCCGGAATATTCTTGAAATTTCGAAAAAAAACATTACAAATGTAAAGAAAAATTTCTAATCTTCTAATTTTTCCCAGGAATTACAAAAAAATATTCTGTCGAACTTTTTTGAAATTTTCTTAGAGCTTCTGAAGATTTTTGTCTTATTTAAAAATCTACATTTTTAAAAATCTTTTAAAGTTTGAAAAGCTTAAAAATCTTCTATACTATACCGAAATTTTATGAAATCGTTTGAAATGTTTAAAAATATTTTTGAGTGTCCTCTCAAATTTCAATTTAGAAATAAAAAAGCATTTAAAATTTTTACACAAATCTCAATGAAATTAGTTTTTTAATATTTTCAGACCTTTTAAACCTTCTCATTTCGAAATTATTTTTAAAAATTTCAGATTTTTGTTTTAATTCTAAAAAATTAAAAAAATTGCCTTAAAATTTTTTAGATTCTTGCAAATTCAGAGATCTTTTAGATCTATTTAAATTAACGTTTCGCAATAAAATATAATTTAAATTTTTTCTAGGATTCTAAATTTTTTTTTATTATCTGAAATCTTACAAAATTCCCAAAAAATCTTTTTAAGTTTTAATTAGTTTTGAATCGTTTTAAAACTACTACTATAAACAACTAAAATATCTTTAACTTACTCAAATTGTCTTTAAATTATGCAATATGAAAACATTTCAAAATGTTGCTATAGAATCTTTTGTACTCTTTTTAAAAATTGTAGAAAATTATTAAAAAAAATTCTTTAGTCTTTTTAATTTTTTTAGAATTCATTAAAAAGGAAGCATTAAAAAAAAATTATTTTCTCACATTTTGAGACCTTCAAAACCTGCAATAATTCTTATAAAATAAAACATAAGCCATTCCAAATTATCCCAGAAATCTTAAAAAAAAAGATCTCAAATCTTTTTGAATTATGAAAAAAATTAATTTTTTCAAATTCTCAAAAATAAATTTCTGTCCATAATTAAAATTTTAATATCTCTTTAAAATATAAGAAAGTTTACTAATTAATTTTAGTAGTAAAATGTAAAGAGCACAATTATTTTCTATTGTTAAAACATAATTTGCAAGTTCAATTTCCTCTTCTGTCTCTATTGTTTAAAAAACTTTAAAAATAAATTTTATGATGAAGTTAAATGATCTATTTAGAAATTTTGATATACTAAATTGATGCCGAAGAAAATCCAAATAGAAAATAGAAAAGCCTTTTGATCTTAAAATCAACATCCAATATTCTCTATCCCAAATAAATCACTCGTCTTACAAGACACTTATCAAAATATCCCTACTCAGTGATATAAATTTCGCCAAATGAATCTATAATCAAAAAAATAAAATGAAGGTACTGAATTTCTTTTAAAAAATTTATTAGAATTTTATCTTTTTTTTGTTTCAAAAACGAAACCCCAAGGGACTATTGGAGAGGAAAATTTTTTTCAGACTTTTTATTGTGTGACCGAACACTTTTATTCCCAAGCACAGAATGCCTGCAAGTGAATTAAATTAACCTACAGAAGATAATCTTTCTGGATCAAAAGGGATTTCTAGATTCTTTAGAAAATTTAAATTCGCAGAGTTATCTCATTTTTTAAATAAATGTCAGGTATAATTAAATTGAATTGAATATTACATATCCACAGTGGAAGCGAAAAATAATTTTTTATTTAAACTGAGATCCTCCCTCAGGTAAGAGATCATAAATATATAATTAAATTGAAATCTAAATTAAGAAATATTTTTATTGATTGAGAGTCAACTCTAATTATTGAAGCAAAATAAATCGAACCTTAAAAAATGTCCTGCAGCGCAAGTGAATAATACATAAATAACTGTTTTCTGCAAAATTAAATAAATTATCCTAAAAAAATTTACGTGAATACTTATTATAAAATTTGGTAAAAGATTAAAAATAAAAATAAGAGACTGTAACCATTTTTTTCAAACTTAAAGCGAGATAAGATCTCGAAAAAGGTATATAAAAATAACCCATTGTGAAATTTATTGACAGGCCTAAAGAATAAAGTGATGTAGGAAAATAAATGTTTAAAGAAGTAAAAAAAAACTTTTTACGTCGAAATGAAAAGTAAACATGAACATTGATTAAAATTAGTAATAAATTATCTCATGGCTTTCTTTATTTTCGTTTCACGTCATGTTGAACACGGAAAAGTCAATTATAATAGACAAGCGTGAGCGAACCCCATATATTTTTAAACATGACGAGTGATGCTCTAGGGCAAAGAAGATAGTCTCGTCTTATTTTTAGAAAAGGCCGCAGAAATTTTTTTCATTCATAGAAAAATCTTGAATGCTTTTAAGATCTTAAATTACTTGATTTTTTTATTAACTTTTGTAAAAATTATTAAAAGAAAAATATCTACGAAGCATAAAACCAATTTTTAATTCATAATTTAAACAATTTATAAAAATTAAAATGGATCTTCGGTTGTTATATTATCTTAACTTTCACAAAGAATCATCCATTAAGTCTATTTTCGTTCCTGTCTATTTCCCTATTCCGAAATTTTTTTCTATTTTAAAATATAATTTATTGAACTTTTTAATGCAACTAGAAAAAAAACATGTGCACTAAGAACGCAATTATTATTTTTTTGTCGCACACAATTTTTAGTTTCAAATATAGAATTAATTTATCATAAAATTATTTTATTCCATAATATTTTATACTTAAATAATAGAAGAAGAGAAGCAAAGACAATATTTTTATAATTGATTTTTAAAATTATTAATTAAATAAATTAATTTAAAATGTAATTAAAAATTAATTATATATTTTTTACCCAAGGGCATTTTTATCCGAATAGTTTAAATTTCAACCAAAAAGATCAATCTTTGATAAAGAAGATGAATTTTCTACTAAGACGTATTTTTAACAAAAAATTGAGATTATAGTTACAAAAATTTATTTCAACAAAAAAATTAATTTTCTACAAATTCGTTCAATTTTCAACCAAGCAGTTGAATTTTTACTCAATAACATATTTTTTAATAATAAATCTGCAAATGTTTGAATTTTGTATCAGACTTCAATTCTTTGTAAAAATGTTTTATAATCTTTCGGATTCGTTTTTAATAAATATGGAAATCTTCCGCAATTTTCTAATATCGTTTCAAATATTTTCTTAAAATGAATTTAAACAAATTAAGAATTATTTTTAATATTTCCATGAATCATAAGTAATGTTTTTTTATGATTTGGAAACTTTCTTAAACTTTCTTAAATTTTGAAACGTTTTTAAATCTTTTCAAACTTTAAATTATTTGAAACATTTTTTAAAAAACTTTTAAATATATTTTAAAAGGATTTTATTTTTTTCAAAAACTTTTAAAAAAATTTAAAAATCTTCAAGATTCGTTTTTGACAATTTCGAAAATCTTTTTGAATGTTTTAAATGTTTTTGAATATAGTCTTTTTTGTAAGGTAAACATTTTTTTCTGAATTTTACAAATATTCAGAAATTTTGTTTATTTATTTGCAACCTTTTGAGAGCCGCAAAAGGCTTCTAGGTTTTTCGTTTCAAATATAGAATTTTTTTACAAAAAAAAATTACAAAAAACAATTACATTACAACATTATTTTATTCCATAATATTTTATACTTAAATTATAGAAAAAGAGAAGCAAAGACAATATTTTTATAATTGATTTTTTAAATGATTAACGCTTTAAATTCCTAACATTTCATGTATACATATTATATATTTTTTAAATAAGGACTTTTTTATCCGAATAGTTTAAATTTTAACCAAAAAGATCAATTTTTCATAAAGAAGATTAATTTTCTACAAAGACACATTTTTAACAAAATAATTGAGATCTTAGTTACAAAAATTAATTTGAAAAAAGAATTAATTTTCTACAAATTATTTCAACTCTGAACCAAGCAGTTGAATCTTCAATAAAAAAAATATTGTTTGATAATAAATCTAAAAAATATTTGAATTTTGTATCAATCTTCAATTATCTCTAAAAATGTTTTATAATCTTTCGGTTTCGTTTTTGATAAATATGAAAATCTTTCGCAACTTTCTGATAGCGTTTTAAATATTTTTAAAAAATGAATTTAAACAAATGTTTTTTATGATTTTAAAACTTTCTTAAACTTTCTTAAATTTTGAAAATTTTCAAAACCTTTTCAAACTTTAAATTATTTGGAATAATTTTCTTAATCTTAATCTTTAATATTCTTTTTTGAAAGTTTTTGGAAATCTTTTTGAATGTTTTAGAATGTTTTTAATATAGTCTTTTGTAAGCTAAACATTGTTTTCAGAATTTTACAAATATTCAGAAATTTTGTTTAATTATTTGCAACCTTTGGAGAGCCACAAGAAGCTTCTAGTTTTTTCCTTTCAAATATAGATTAAATTCATTGCAAAATTATTTTATTCCATGATATTTTATACTTAAATAATATAAAAAGAGAAGTAAAGACAATATTTTTGTCATTGATTTTTCAAAAGATACGCTTTAAATTGCTGACATTTCATGTATACATATCATATTTTTTTAAATAAGGACTTTTTTATCCGAATAGTGTAAATTTCGACTTAAAAGATCTATTTTTAATAAAAAAGATTAATTAATATTTTTTGATAATAAATCTGAAATTTTTTGAATTTTGTATCAGACTCAAATTATTTGTTAAAATGTTTTATAATCTTTCGGATTTGTTTTTGAAACATATGGAAATCTTTCGCAATCTTCTGATATCGTTTTAAATATTTTCTTTAAATGAATTTAAACAAATAGAGAATTATTTTTAATATTTTTTGGAATCATAAGTAATTTTTTTATGATTTTGAAACTTTTTAAAACTTTTTTAAATTTTAAAACGTTTTTAAATCTTTTCAAACTTTAAATTATTTGAAAAAATATTCTTATAACGTTTAAATATATTTTTAAAGGATTCTTGTTTTTCCAGAAACTGTAAAAAATTGGGAAATCTTCAAGATTCTTTTTTGACAGTTTTGGAAATGTTTTGGAATGTTTTAAAATTTTTTTGTATATAGTCTTTTTTTTAAGAGGAAACTTAATTTATGCTTAAAATTATTTCTGTATATTTTAAATGTTCGGAAATCTTGGTAATGTTGCAAAATGTGTTTATATATCTTTTCTGTTGAATATTACAAAATAAAAAAAATATTAATAATAAAAAAAAAATAAATAAAAATTTTTAGGCCTCTACACCAGACGATGCCCTTAAAAATTATTAATAGACAAATGCATGTAGCCTCATTTAGTATGGTCAAGATGTTATAAATAGAATTTTTTTGTCATGGAATCTGTATTATTATCAGAGAGTAATAGAATTTCTTAAGGCCTTTAAAGACTAGATAGAACTATAATTTCAAATTTTGTTCAAAATTAACTTTTTTCTGAAACAAGATCTTCTCCTTTCGCTCCGCTGGGAAAAGAACCACAGATCTTCCAATTGCCGGTAGGATGCTTTTCCATTAAGCTACTAAAAATATCAATTTAAGAATCCCTTTTTAGGAATACACGCATTATTAGTCCAAAATTGTCAAGGTATCTTTATCATCATCAGAGAATAACAAATTTTGTTAACGCATTTACAAACTAGTTAGAGATATGATCTTTTTTAATTACATTTCAAAAACAGATCTTTCTTCGCTTTACTGGGAAACGAACCACAGAACTTCCAATTGCAGGTCGGGTGCTTTCTCATTAAGCTACTAGAGAAATCCGAGAGAAGAATTCCTTTTCAGAAATAGACGCATTATTATGCCAGGTGTAACAAGTCAACATTTTTCAAGGAATCTGTATTGCTATCAGAGAAGAACAGAATTTCTTAACGTCTTTACAGACTAGATGAAGCTTTAAATTAAATTTTTTTTAAATTAAATTTTGTTCTGAAAAAAGATCTTCTGCTTTTGTTCGTCTGGGAAAGAAGTACAGCACTTGTAATTACCGTTCAAATGCTTAAGCTACTAGAGAGATCGAGTTAAGAATCCCTTTTCAGAAATACACGCATTATAAGTCCAAATTTGTCAAGGTATCTTTATCATCATCAGAGAATAACAAAATTTCTTAACTCATCTACAGACTAGTTAGAGATATTAGTTTTTAAAATTGCATTTAAAAAAAAGGTCTCCTGTCGCTTAGGTGGGAAACGAAATACATAATTGCCAAGTGCAGGTCTGGTGCTTTCTCATTAAGCTACTAGAGAAATCCGAGAGAAGAATCCCTTTCCAGAAATAAACACATTTTTATGCCAAG
>JAAAKG020115108.1:0-15297 GCA_010014905.2 Druon quercuslanigerum
AGTTCAGTTCGCATATAATCATTCACTTTTTTTTTTAATTTAAAAAAGTTTGTAGTATTCATATTAAAAAAAAATAAAAATAATAAAAAAATAATAAAAGTTATTTGAAATAGAAGTTGATTAGTTTGCTGTTTCCTGAACTGTTTTATCGATCGATTAATCCTTATAAGAATATTTCTTACTTCATTATGCGCTAATTTATTCTCTGAGAGTACAAACAGGTTTTGTTCATGAAAGACATTTTTAATCATAAAATACAGGAAGTCACCTGAGTGAACTAATAAGCTCATTGAGCCAAGTTGAATAAAATAATACAGATTTACATATGCTTCATTTGTAAGTTAATTAAATAAGTCGTTTAATATCTCAAAAGCGGTTTTTATTTACAACAGCGTGAGAAAAATACTTTATAAAAAATAATGTTATCTTAACTTAAAAATAAAAATTCTAGTCGAATTGAAATTTTCGATTCAATTAAAAAGCATCTATAATTTTTCTTATTTTCATTCGACTAAAATTTTTTTTTAATTATATTTTTAGCACCACACATATTCAATTTTCCATTCACACGCCATTTTGTATAAAACTGTGATTTCTTACATACAATAAAATACATAAATATAAAATTCACTGAATACATAAAAACTCTAACGCGAAATTGCATATCTGTCTGACCAGAATCATACCTTACCTACTGTATGTGACGTGGAACGAATAAATCATTCTTAGGTCCGAAAATGAGATTTAGCAACGAAAAATAATCATATTATGTGTTATTTTCATCTTTTTCTCATTTTTTATTTGATAGGGGACATCTTTATTATTAAAAATCAATCAAAACCGGAAAATAGATTTTTTGGTTCTAAGGCTGGTTTATTCGTTCCATGTCAATTACAATATTTATCTTAAATTAAGTAAGAGGCCATCCATAAACTGCGTTACCAATTCTGGCATTTTTACCCCCCCTCCAATCTTTGACACCTCTCCCCCCCCCCCGTTGACTATATAAAATAATTTCACGTTTATGCTAAATTTTTTTTAGATTTTGATAAGTTGTTCTATAAGGAGTCAAATTTTCGACCACAAGGAAGAAATAAAAAAAATGGTTAAATTTTCGACCAAAAGGACGAATTTTTAAGAATATAGTTTAATTTTCGCCTGAAAATATAAGTTTTCAACCAAAAATGGGATATTTATATTTTTAGTTAAAAAAATTAATTTTTAATAAAAAAAAAAGAATTTTCAACCGGTTGAATTTAACTCAAAAACACGAATTTTCAAACATTATTTAAATTTTTAACTGAAAAAGATAAGCTTTTAATTGAAAAGAAAATGTTTATATTTTTAGTTAAAAAAGTTTATTTTCAAAAAAAAAAAAACGATTAAAATTTAACAAAAGACGAATTTTCTAACAAATACCAAGTAGTTAATATTTTAACTAGAAAGGTTTATTTTTAAGAAGATAGTTGAGTTTTCTGCTAAAATAGTTGAAATTTAAACGAAAAAGTTAGATTTTGAAATTTTTGAGTGAAGAATTAACTATTTCGTTGAAAATTCATCTTTTTGGATAAAGATTAAAATATTTGGTTAAGAATTAACCTTTTTGGTTAAAAATTTATTTCGGTGGTGGAAAATTAAAGTAATTAGTTAAAAAATATTTTTTTTTAGTTGAAAATTATTTTGAACATTCATGTATTTTGATAAAAAATCGTCCGTAATGCTAGAAAATGAATCTTCCTGCTTAAAAATTAAATTTTCTCATTAAAAAGGTTAACAATTTTGTCGAAAAATTTTTTAAGCAGAAATTAAAATGTCTGACTCAAAATTCAATAATTAGCTTAAAATTTTAACCTTTTCCTTAAAAATTTGTTTCTGTAGCGAAAAATTGAATTGACTTTTTTCTGGAGAAATTTAATCTTTTTGTTTGAAAATTCATTTCTTTATTTGAAAATGATCTATTTTGTTATAAATTATCTGGTTTTTTTGTTGAAAAATTAATTTATTTTCTCGGAAACTCGCTGTTTGTAGAAAAATTTATTTTAGCAAATGCAAAATTTAAAATGGTTATATTTTTAGTTAAAAACGTACTTTTTCAACAAAAAATACGAGTTTTCCATCAAAAAAGGCAGTTTTCTGCAAACTAGTTGAATTTTAAGTAAATATTTTATATTTTAACAAAATAGTTTAATTATTAAGTAAAAATATAAGTTTTTAACCAAAAATGGAATAGTTATATTTTTAGTTAAAAAAATTATTTTTTAACGAAAAAAAAAAAGAATTTGTAACAGGTTGAATTCAACTGAAAAACACGAATTTCGAAACATTATTTAAATTTTCAACTAAAAAAAGTTTTTAATACAAGTAGTTAATTTTTTAACTAAAATGGTTCATTTTTAACAAGATAGTTAAATTTTTTTCTAAGACAGTTGCATTTTGAACGAAATAGTTAGATTTGCAATTTTTTGAGTGACGAATTAACTATTTCGTTAAAAATTCATTTTTTGGATGAAGGTTCAAATATTTGGTTAAGAATAAAACTTTTTGGTTAAAAATTTATTTTGGTGTTAAAAAATTTAACTAATTTTTTTTTAAATATTTTTTTTCAGTTAAAAATTAATTTTTTTACATTTAATGTTACTATTCCATTTTTGCTAGAAAATCAATCTTCTTTCTTCAGAATTAAATTTTTTGATTGAAAAGATTCACAATTTTGTCGAAAATTAATTTTTTAAATTAAATATTTAATATTATTAGTTTAAAATACATTATTTTGTTAAAAAGGTTAACAATTACGTAAAAAAACAATTTTTTAAAAAATTTTAAAGTAAAAAATAAAATGTTTGGTTCAACAATCAATTATTTGCTTAAAAACTTAACCTTTCCGTTGAAAGTTTGTTTCTGTAGTGAAAAATTGAATTGATTTTTTTTTTAGAAATTTAATCTTTTTGTTTGAAAATTAATTTCTTTATTTTAAAATGATCTGTTTTATTATAAATTATCTTTTTTTTTTACAAATTAATCTATTTTCTCAAAAATTCGATGTTTGTAGAAAAATTAATTTTAGCAAATAAACCATTTGAAATGGTTATATTTTTAGTTAAAAAGGTTTGTTTTCAACAGAAAAAAACGATTAAAATTAAACAAAGACGAATTTTCTAACAATAACATTAATTTTCAACAAAAAAATCAATTTTTCACAAAAAAGTAGAGTTTTTCAATTAAGTCTGGGAACTTTCAACGAGAAAGGCAATTTTGTACAAACTAGTTAAATTTTAAGTAAATATTTTTATATTTTAACAAAATTGTTTATTTTTCAAGTAAAAAAACATTTTCCAACTGAAAAAAGATAAAACATTATCGACAAATGGAATAGTTACATTTTCAGAACAAGAACCGAATTTTCGACCAGTTAAATTAACAAGAAAAAAAGAAGTTTTAACAAAATGTTTGAATTTTAAACCAGATAGTTTTTTTTACCAAAAAAAGATTAATTTTCTATCAGACGCTAGATATTTAAAAAAGAAACTAATTTTCTACAAAGAAGTTAATTTTTTAAGTAAACTAGAAAAGATAATTTTTAAACAAAAAATTATAAAGTGCATTTAAAATTAGAATATCTAAATTTTTAACAAAAAAAATCGAATTTTTGACCAGTTAAATTGACCAACAAAAAAAAGCATTTTTAACCAAATATTTTAATTTTCTGATAAAATAGTTTTGAAAAAATAGTTGAAATATCTGCTAAAAAGTTCAATTTTTTACCAACTAGTTCAATTATCATAAAAAAAGTCTTTAAAAAAATTGAAATTTTCAAATTTTTAGTTTAAAAAATTAACTGTCAACAAAAAAAGACGAATTTTTAAAACTAATAATAAATTTTCCACAAAACGGCTCTATTTTTCACTCGTCCCAAGGAATTTTCAATAAAAAGGAATTTTTTAATCAAAAATATAAGTTTTCAACCAAGAATGGAATAGTTAAATTTTCAAAAAAAAAAAAAAAAAAAATTTCGACCAATTAAATTAAACCAAACAACAACTTTTGCGAAATATTTTAATTTTCTGCTAAAATAGTCTTTAACAAAATAGTCGAACTTTCCGCTAAAATAACGCAATTCTTAACCAATTACTTGAATTTTCAAATACATTTTTTAACGAAAAATGGAATAGGTACATTTTTGTTCAAAAAATTAATTTTCAACCAAAAAATACTCACTTTCTATCAGTTAAAATGAACCAAAAAAACGAAATTTCAACAAAATATATGTTTTTGTTAAACAAATGTATTTTTCACTCGACTTTAGGAATTTTTAACAAAAAAGGTAAGTTTCTGCAAAGAAGTTAATTTTTTGTGTTAATAGTTTAATTTTTAACTAAATAATTACATTTTTAACATTTTTAAAAAAGGAATAGTTACATTTTTAGCACAAAAAAATCGAATTTTCCACCAGTTAACTTGAACAAAACAAAAAAGAATTTTTAACAAAATATTTAAATAATTTCTGCTAAAATAGTTGAATTTTAAACAAAAAAATATGTTAGAAAAAATGATATAGTTACATTTTTCGTTAAAAAAAAATTTTTTACCAAAAAAGATGAATTTTCTATCAACTAAAATGACCCAAAAAAAAGATAAGTTTTAACAAAATACATGAATTTTCAACAAATCAAGGGAAGTTTTCAACAGACGCTAGAAATTTTTAATAAAAAAACAATTTTTTACAAAGCATCAGTTAAAATAAATCAAAAATACGAATTTTGAACAAAATATGTGATTTCTTTGTATGAAAAAAAATATATTTTTCACTTGACTCTAAGAATTTTTAACAAAAAAGATAATTTTCTACAAAGTAGTTAATTTTTTGAATGAAAAGTTTTATTTTTAACTAAATAATTACATTTTTAACTAAAATAGATACAACTTCATCCAAAAATGGAATAGTTACAATTTCTGCTAAAAAAATCGAATTTTCCACCAGTTAAATTGAACAAAACATAAAAGAAAAAAAAAAATTTGAATTTTCTGATAAAATAGTTTATTTTTAAACCGACGCCAGGTAGTTGAACTTTCTGATAAAATAATTGAATTTTTAACCAAATATTTTAATTTTCTGCTAAAAAAGAAAACTTTTTAAATAAAGATGGAATAGTTATATTTTTACTTTAAAAAATTAATTTTCAACAGAAAAATACTTAGAAATTGTTATATTTTTAGTTTAAAAAACTGGTTCAATTTTCCGCTTGAAAATGAATTGTTTAACTAAAATTTTTAATAAAGTAGTCAAACATTCTACAAGGTAATTAAATTTTAAACAAAGAGCATAAATTTTTAACGAAAATTTTAATTGATGAGATTTCAACAAAAACAAATTTTAATTTAAATTAAAAACAATTTAATGCAATCAACGAATTGAGACGAATCTTTAACTAGAAAAATAATTTATTAACAAATTAATTCAACTTTTAACAAATTTGTTAAATTTTGGACAAAAAAATACGAGTTTTTCTCAAAATTATTTAATTTTTAACAAATTAATTAAACTTTTAAAGGAATAGTCGAATTTTTAACAACAAAAAAAAATTTTAATTTAAAAAACATTAACAGCCGTAGCTTTTGGCGTGACCCCCCCCCCCCCCTTAAATTGATAACGTAATTTATAGGCGATCCTCAAATTACCTCATTAATATTGAGCAAATAATATACATTTAACATAAACAAAAATTGTGGAAATATGCGCATAACTCAAAAAATTTGAGTAAATTTTGAAGAAAAAAAAATATCAGTCTTAGAATTAATTTGACATCTTCCTAATTGTCAAGCACTAAAATTTCATTTAAAATAATAATTAAATTAATTATTTGTTTGCCTTAAATATTTCTATTGTTTAAATTAGTATAAAAATCTATTAAGTAAATAAATGCAACTTTTCACAATTTTTTTTATCTTTTATAATTTTACATAATACTTATCCAATTTCCTACTTAGAAATTATTTTTAATCAAGAATTCATTCGTACTTTATTTAAAAAATTCAGTGTACGTCCCAGAGATATTTTTTTGGATAAAAATGCTGAAAACAATTGAAAAATAAAATTATCCGAACTGATAATTTTTATCCACTTCATGATTATATTTGTTATCTTATTAAATAATTAATTAAAAATTATCTTCCGTCAGATAATTGTGATTTTCAATTGTTTTTAGCCTTTTTATCCTTTTTATTTATTAAAAAATATTTCGGGGACGTGCTGTGCAAAAGAGAGAAGAAATCAAAAGCATCCCTTAATTTTAATTTAAAATATTTAAATTATTGTAATAAATCCAAGGACCAAGTAAATCTTTCGATTGGTTTAATTTATACTGAGAATTGCTTTTATTGCAATACAAATTACAGATTCAGGATCTGAACTGATACAGTGTTGGGCTCACTTTAATTGAAAACAAGCATTCAAATTTTTTTTATCTGGAAGAGTGATTTATCGTACTAATAAATCAGTAATTTTGTGAGTACAAACTTGACAGTCCTAATTGCTTTCAACTTTTGGAAAAATAATTTTTCTTATTTATTGAGATTTTTATATATTTTTTTTATTTATGAAAATTGCTTCCAGTCGTATGAAAGATGTTTTTAAGCCCCAATTGGCCCCAAAGAATTTAACAAACGTAATAAAAAATGTTTTCTCGTATTCACAAATATTTTTATTTTATATTCCAAGCTTTGAACTGCTCCGTGGCACTAAAATAATTCTAATTAACCTATTATTTTTAAATGAAAATTTTTATTAATTTAAGAATGATTAAATTCAATTTCGCAGTAATTTTTGAAAAAAGCTTTTTTATAAAGTTTTCAAAATTTCAAAATTAGACATCAAAACTTTCTTTTGGAGGCTGAACCCATTCCAAATTATAAGTTGAATTCTCGTTGAAAACGATGTGGTTAATCTTGAGATTCTATAAATATTTTAAAAACAATCGATTGTACTATTCTCGAAAAAAATCGATTTTTGTATTTAATTAATTTTTAATGTAAAAATTTCTTATAAGAGATTAAGTAAATTTTGTATAATAATATTTTGTTATCTAATTTTCATTTTTCTTGTACCTCTCTGCATCCCACAAATATTTAAAATAATAGTAAAAATAGGCATTTGAACACTTTATTTGAAATAGTCCATTTTTGTATTAAAAATAATTTAAAATGAAAAAATTTTCCTCAAAATAAGCAGCAATTGAAAAATTGAATAATAATATTATTGAATATTGAATATTAATATTGAATAATACGTTAAATTTTCTCTAAATTATTATTTTTTGCATTCTTCCATGTATAATGTTTTTTTATATTCTATAAATTTTTAAGGATTAAAATGAAAATAGTTATTTTTAATTTAAGTTTTAATTTTTTTAAATAATCGGTTTTTTTAATTAATTAATTTAAATTGTAAAAAAATTCCATAAAAAGTTACAGTCAATAATGCCTAATATTTTTTTTTACTTTTCTATTTCTTATGATTGTTTTTTATTCAGCACATATTTTAAGATAGTAATAAAAGTAAGCGATAATTTACTTTTCCATAAAATTCAATCTTTGTGCATAATTAGTTTCGAAATGTAAATTTTTCCCAAAAAAAAAATTTTGCTTAAGTACTTAATTTTTTTTAATGGTTTCTTGCCATTCCACAAATATTTAGGATAAGAATAAAAATAATCGAATGGGCACTTTTTTGAAAAGAAAGATTTTTGTGTTTTAAATAATTTAAAATGTAAAAATTGTCTTAAGAGAAAATAGAATTTTTTTAAAAATGTTTCCAAAAGGATATGCTAAATTTTGACTGAATTGTTTATCTCTAAATTCTTAAATCTACAGTGTTTTTTTAACATTCTATAAATTTTTAAAAATGAAACTAAAAACAATCGTTTGTGCTATCTTTAGAAAACTCAGTTTTTTATTTATTGAATTGGAAATGTAAAAATTTCCATAAGAAGGAACAGTAAATATTATCTGATATTTTTTTACTCGATTTTGCCATTCGTACTTAAGATAGGAATAAAAATAATCGATAATGCCCTTGTTTTGAAAAAAAAAAACAATTTTTATATTTAATTAATTTAAAATGTAAAAATTTTCCCGAAAAGATAGAATAAATATTTTGAAAAAGTAGTTTTTTTATTTATTTAAAGTAATTTTAAATGCAAATATTGTCCTTTTAGGGAATGGGGAATATTTTGAAAAAAAATGTTTCATAAAGGATATGGTAAATGTTGCTAAAATTTTATGGGTTTGTCTCTGGATTATCTAATTTGTTAAGTTATTTTTTTATTTTTAAATATTCCAAAATTAAAATTAAAACAATCTTTCTCGCTATTTTTGGAAAAAGTTGATTTTTGTATTTAGGTAAATTGAAATTTAAAAATTTTTCTAAACAGTTACAGTAAATAATGCCTGATATTTTTTTCATTTCATTTTCTTATTGCTTATGCTTCTTTTCCACCCCGAAAATATTTAGGATAAAAATGAAAATAATTGATCATCTCCATTATTGAAAAAATAATTTTTTTATATAATTAGTTTGAAATGTAAAAAGTTCACTAAAAAGTTAGATTAAATTTTGCTTAATATTTTTTTATTTATTTCCCTTTTTCTTAAATTTCTTTCCCATAACATCAATATTTAAATTTTAAGATTAGAATAAAAATAATAGGATGGGTAATTTTTCGAAAAAGTCGATTTTTCAAAACTAATTCAAAATCCGAAAATATTGTCCGAAAAAGAAATAGCAAATATATTCTACAAATATTTAAATTTAAATAATATTCTTTTGGAAAAAGCCGACTTTTAGTATATAAAAATAAATTGTTGAACACTTTTTGGAAAAACTAAAATTTTTTTATTTTAAAGCACTTAAATTGTAAAGATTGTCCTATAAATATATAGGAAATATTGTAAAAATTAATTTTTCTAGGTAAATGTGCCAGTTGTCTTATTTCTGGATTCTTTTATTTATTATGTTTTTTTTGGGATTCTATGAATATTAAAATATTTAAATCCAAATCATATTTCGAGAAATTTTTTGAAAAAGTCTATTTGTGTATTTAATTAATTTCAAAGGTAAGAACTTAGATTTTGTATACTGCTAATGATTCTTTACTATCTTAACAAAAATTTTAAACAAGAATAAAAAAAATCAATTAGGACCCTTTTTGAAAAAGTCGATTTTAGTATTTAAAATAATTATTATAAAATGAACCAACAAAAATTGAAAAGTATATAGTAAATCTTCTCTAATTTACTTAATGTTTAGATTATATTATTTATTATATTTATTTTCTATTGCACAAATATTTCAAATAAGAAAGAAAAAATTCTTGGTCACTTTTTAAAAAAACAAAATTTTTATGTTTCATTGATTTAAAAAATAAATAAATGTTATCTAATATTTTGTTAGTTGATTTACGTGTCATTTATTTAATTATTTTAAAATGAGAAGAATTTCCGAAAGAATATAGTTAATCTTCTTTAAATTTTATCATATCCGGATTCTTTTATTTATAATGATACTTAGCTATTTCAAAAAAAAAATTAAAAATAATGATAAAAATATACGTTTGGGAACTTTTTTCAAAAACTAAATTTTTGTATTTTAAATAATTTAAAATGCAAAAATTGTTCTGAAAATATATTTAAAATATTGCATGTTTAGTATGTAATTATTTCAAATTGAGAAATCTTTCTAAAAGGATATAGGAAATGTTAGCTATAATATTTTGTCACTGAATTATTTTCTTTATAATGTTTTTTTATTTAGTTTCATTATCCTTTTGTGCCATTCTTAAAACATTCAAGATAGAAATTAAAATAATTGATTATGCCATTTTTGGAAAACGTCCATTTTTTTATTTAAAAATATTTTTAATGTAAAAATTTCCCTGAACTTTTCTGTCCACTTTTTTATTTTGGTTCGAAGTTTTTTTCTTTTTAAGTATTTTTTTAATACGACCCTTTTTCAAATTACAATACGAAAATTCTAGGTAGTTTTCGCAAATTTAATTAATATAGAATGTACAAAATGTTCCTGAATTCTTTTCTTCAATTGTTTTTTATATTCTAAGAACAAAAATTAAAATAATCGATCTACTTATGATTATTTCCAATATATTTATTTTTATTTTTTGTGGTTCTTTATAATTTTATCAACATTTTTTTTTTTGGAAAAAAATAAGAGGAAAGAGAAATTAAAGAGGAAAATTAGTAGGCCTTCTAATTTTTCTTTCCTCTTTTTTTTTATTTTCCATTTTTTTTCTTTTTTAACATTTTTTTTAAAGAGAATCTTTCTTCAAATTAAAATAGAAAAATTTTATGTTGGTTTCACAAATTCATTAGTCAGAATCTTGGTTTTATTTTCAGGAATTATATACAGTAAATTTAATTTTACACCTGACAGTTAAATTTTCTACAAAATTTGTGAATTTTTAACTCAAAACAACGAATTTCGACAAAATAATCATTTTTATTTTATTTTTAATTTATCAATAATAAAATTGCCGAAAAATAAAAATACCTTCTTAGAATATTCCCGAATATTACAATTCGCGAATAATAAATTTCCGAAGATTAAAAATATCGAATTGGAAAATTCCCCAAAATAAAATTTACGACAGTTTAAAATATTAACGAATTGAAAAATTCTAGAAAAAAATTATTCCGGCAGTTAATAATGTTACCAAGTTGAAAAATTGTCAAATTGTAAAATATTCGAATTGAAAAATTTTCGAATTTAAACAATTAGACTTTTTTATAAATGTACTTGATTGAAAATGCATACAATAATGAAATTATACATTTTTCATTTTTTTTTAATGTGTAAAATTTCGAAAATTATTGTTTGATTTTAAAATAACAATCATTTTTAATACAATAATTCTGATTTACGAATTTTTTTTAATGTGCATAGTATTTAAATACAAAAAGCGTCCTCAAAAATCGAATTTTAAATATATATTTTTTGGGTTCGAGGGGCAAATTTTATCAAATTTAGAAGGTGTAAAAAATTCAATTTTCGCTAATTTGACCCTCGAACTAAAAAAAAATCATCCTCTGTTCCACCGTATCTTATAGCGATTTTCTAAAAAATGTATGTAAATTTAAAATTTAATTTTTACGAACGCTTTTTGTATTTTTCTAAATACTATGCACATTAAAAAAATGCTTCAGCCAAAAATATTTTATTGATAATTACTTTCATTTTAAATTCCAACAAAAATTTTAGACATTTTAAACCTTATAAATAATTTTAAAAAATTTAATTTCAATTACTGTATTTGTAATCAATAAAAAATATTTATAAAAAAATTTTTATTGTTTAAAATCGGGAATTTTTGAATTCGGATATTTTATAATTCGAAAATTTTCTGCCGGAAATTTGATTATTCGGGAATTTTCTAATTTGTTAACATTATTAACTGTCGGGAATTTTATCATTCGGGAATTTTCCAATTCTGGAATTTTATAATTAGCGAAGTTTATTATTCGTGAATTTGGCAATTCCGGATTTTCACACAAGAGAAAAATTTTATTTTTCGGGTTTTTTGAGTTGTCCCTTTCCGTTCTCTTGTCCTCAATTTTAATTTTCAAAAAAATAATTTAAAAAAAAATACCATTAGCATTCAACTTTCATTTAGTCAGGATTCAGCGGGTGTTTCTTCGCAGGAAAATTATGAAGCTAAAAATAAAAAAGCTTAATCGACCAAAGAAAAAATGATTTAAAAGTTTCAAGAAAGAGCAGTTCAAAACCTGAATATCTAATCCAAATTTTCTATCACTTCACGCTTCAGTCCCATAAAAAATATTGTCCTTCTCTATACAAAAGCAGCCCTCAATAGTATATATTGTCCTGATAACCATTATATCTAATATTCTGAGGAACAGTTTGCGATCCATCAGACCTGAGAAGATAAACACTAGTGGGTCTGCCATTAAACCCATAAGGGCCCTTGTCCAAATTCGAAATACGATTTTCGGGCCTAGCATCCTGCGATGGCCAATGATAAACCGAAGTCGGTTTGCCATTGCTAACAAAATCTATCGGCACTTTTATGAATGGGTTAACATGAGGCTGATAAATCGTCGGGGGCCTTGCGGGCCTCATGGGCCTCACATGGGTGATGTGGGGGCTGAGAGGAGGCGGCGAATACCTCGGAGGTTGAGAGATGTACCCCAAACCTGGCACGAACATGTAAGGAGTGGGCGGCAGTCTAATATAATAAATATTACTCTCTTGGTACTTTTTCTTCCCGCCAGGGGTCCGCTCTTCGGTCCTAAAATCGCTGTCTTCAAAATCCGAATCGTAATCGGGCAAGGTCGGATATTGATGATGAATGTGGGGCACGAAAGGATAACTGACGAAGAAAGCTTTGTGCTTGCGACCTTTCTTTGTCATTTTGCTTTCTTCCGGTTCATTTTCTTGAGGAAAGGATTTGGTACCAGGTTGTAGCTTAGTGGTACCACTTTGAGATTTGATGGTACCAGGTGGTAAATTAGTGCTACCACTTTGTGATTTGATGCTACCAGTGTTCTGACTGTCTGAAATTGGTTGTTCTGTTAAATATTTTGTGGTACCACCTTGAAATTTGATGGTACCAGGTGGTAAATTAGTGCTATCACTTTGTGATTTGATGCTACCAGTGTTCTGACTGTCTGAAATTGGTTGTTCTGTTAAATATTTTGTGGTACCACCTTGAAATTTGATGGTACCAGGTGGTAAATTAGTGCTACCACTTTGTGATTTGATGCTACCAGTGTTCTGACTATTAGAAACTGGTCGTTCTGTTAAATATTTTGTGGAAGATTTAGTGGTACCCGGTTTTAACTTAGTGGTGCCACTTTCTGATTTGCTGGTACCAGGTGGTGGTTTGTCTGAAACTGGTCTTCCAGTCAAAGATTTGATGGTACCAGCTTGTAACTTTGTGGTACCAGTTTGTGTTTTGATGATACCAGTTTGTGTCTTAATGGTACCACTTTGTAAACTGATGATACCACTTTGAGATTTGTTGGAACCAATTGGGTCACTGATTCTACCAGTTATAGGTGGCTTTTTTGTAGACTTCGACGATGGCAGACCGTTTTCCCACAAAACTGGGAAGGTTCGAGGAAAACTTGACAAGTGATCATCCTGGTTAGGGATCGGTAACAGATCTTGACTAGACTTCGTTTCTTTCGAGTCGCCATTTAGCTTCGGCGTCTGTTTCCTTGATGGCTTCTTTGAATCCACTTTGACTGAACCTACTCCTACTTCCGGCAAAACTTGAAGAGTTTCTTTGCTCTGACCAATTAGTCGATCATCCAAGATGTGCTGAAGAGGTGCAGCCGTTACGGAAACCACAATCGGCACGAGCAGGACCAGCATCATTTTGGCTAAAAAAAAACAATCATTTTAGAATAATGAACAGACTAAGATTTTTTTTATTTCTAGGTTTGAATTAAAAAAATAATAATATTGGTGACAACAGAAATCAGACATTATTGTTACAGATTTCTTGAAAGCTTTAATACAAGTTACAAAATTTTCAGGTATAAATTTTTTTTAAAAGCGAGCAAATAAACTTTTTACAAAACTAAGGGGATAAATTCTTTTAAATACAATTACTGTGGATGCTATATTAAACTAAATTTGTAACGATTTAAAATCTTAATATTTCAAATCAAAATATATCATTGTCAATAAAATAAACGAATTTTTAATCAAAAAGAAAATTTTTTAATCCAGAAAATTAATTTTCAATCAGAAATTAAATTTTTTAAAGAAAATAACTAAATTTCTAATAAAATATTTAATTTTCAACAAAAAAATATAAATTTTCACTTTTAATTAATAATTAGAATTTTCGTCACAAAAATATCAAAAATATCAAAGACAAAATTTCAGTTTTGACCCAAATATACAACAGATCAATTTTTAAGCTGATAAAAAAAATTTTTACTTAAATGATAAATATTCAGGCAAAAAAATTATTTTTTAAAAAACTGGAATAGTTGATTTTTCAAACGAAAAGGGTTAATTTTCAACCGAAAATGAAATAGTTGAATGTTTAATTAGTAGAAATAATTTTTAAGAAAATAAGACGACCTTTCAACAAAATAGTTTAATTTTTAATCAAAGAAATAAAGCTTCAGCCCAAAAAATTAATTTTTAAACAAAGTAGCTAAAATTTCAACCAAGTAGTAGAAATTAACTAGTATACTTATTTTAATTAACAGGTCCAAAAAGAGACGATTTTTTGACAAAATATTTTAATCCTAAGTCGAATTTTCTACAAAAAATTAAATTTTCTACCAAATTGTTTAAATTTTAAGTCAAAAAGACGAATATTCTAAAATCAGTTTAATTTTCAACCTTAAAATAAGTTTTTTCCAGAAAATCGTTAATTTAAAAATTTATGAAATTTGAATAAGATTAATAATCAAATTTAAAATCCTATTTACAGTTCAATAATTCATTTTATGTATAGAATTCTTAAAAATAAAACCAAGAGTCCATGGACCAAATTTGGACCAGCACCATAAAATGTTCCTAGTGTAATTTAAAAAAAAAATCTTATAAAAAAAATTTTGGCGAAAAATAAAAAATAGGAAAGAAAAAAAAAGAAGAAAAATGAGCAGGTCTTCTTATTTTTCCTTTTCTCTTTTTTATTTTGTTTGCAAATTTTTAAGTTGGAATCTTGGTTTTAAATAAAAATTTGTATACATAAAAGTTAATTTTATACCTATTAGTTAAATTTTCCACAAAATTTCTGAATTTTTATCTCAAAACAATGAATTTGGACAAAAGACTTGAACTTCTAACTCAAAAATATTTAATAGTAGGTAAGTAGCTAATTTTCAATTTTTATTTTTAACTGCAAAATTTTCAACATTTGAAATTGGTTAATTTGAATTTAGCACACATTTTTAAATAAACATTTTTAATGCTTTTAAACTTTATTTTAGTATTCAATTAATGTAAAATGCAAGATGGATTTTTAAACAAAATAACAATATTTTTAACAAAGTGTTGATTTTTCAACTAAGAAAGATTTTTCAGTGAGGAAATTGAAATAATTCTATTTTGGCTGAGAATTTAGCCATTTAATTTAAAATTGTCTTTTTTTTGTCGAAAATTATATTTTTCAACTAATAATTTAACTGTTTATTTTTGGTTGAAAATTTATACTGTGTAGCCAAAAAATAAGGTATTTTGTTTAACATTCGTCTTTTTTTATTAAATTCTATATTTTTTTTATATAAATTAATTTTGTTTGGTTC